>JAABOM020035442.1:0-16997 GCA_011800125.2 Solanum clarkiae
TTAAGAATCCTCAATTAAAATCCTATATCATATGAAGGATGACTCGGTCTTAGCTTAAAAAAATTTGGAGTGTTACACTACCACCTTCAAATATACTCATATATCGCACGTCAAAAGCTATTAGATAAAAAATATTTGACACCTGACCTTGAACCAATTGAGAGAGGACAAATTAGTCATAATTTGTTGGTTGATGCATAGAAGTGTGTTGTTGTATACAATATATTATATCATAGACTAGCACAGTTTTGTTCTCATAAGCAGTGTTCAGCTATTTATCGGAGGTATTCAATGTCAAACTAGCTTGGATATATATATCAATATTATCAAGATAAGTTGTCTTGAAACACAATTTGGAAACTATGCTATTTATTTGAGCAAAGAACTTTATGAATATCAAATTGCATGTTAGAATTAACACACATTTGACCATATTGTAGATGCATCTATTTAAGATATCACAAGATAGGTGGACATGCCAATATAGACTTTTTATTTTTTTTTAGGATTTAGGGGATTCAATCCAAATATTAGCTGGTCTGATCAACATATCATGAGAACAGACAACATAAAATAATTTTGGAGAGTCCTCCGGTTCTTTAATATAATTTGAATACTTAATATGCACATCTTAAGGATTCCAAAATCGTTCATGATTAACATCTAAATATTTTTTATCAAAGCGGTAATTTTATATTATGACTTCATGTAGGAAGGATATGAATTGTTATTTCCTTCGGAGAAATTACTAAAATATATAGCCGAAAGCATTCAATAAGATTTATTTCCATCCGCCTTAAAATGATACTTAAATAAAGTTATTTAAGATGTTAGAAGTCTCAAATTCGAAGCCCCTTGCTAGCTAAAGCAAAAGGATTTGCCTTCTGCGTCGAGCTTGTCGCACCGAGCTTGCCGAATGCGATCTCCTGTGTGTTTTGCAACCTACTGTATAGGAGCGGGGGTTTACCCTGTGCGCACCTAAAGGATAGGGGTTGCAGGTTCTCCTTGTCATCAAAACAAGAAATTTAAGTTGTTTTCTATGTATAACAGGTACATATTGTAATGACTTTCATTCCATAAAATAACATCTACATCCTTTGTTATTTTATCTCTTCGGAGACAAATTGTTGTATTTCTTTCATTCATTTTGGGAAATGAAATCTTATTACTTGAATGTGCTTGAAATACAACAATCATCAATAGCTCATCATTTTTCGCTAGCACAATAAGACATTGCCTTAGAGTGTTTCTTAGACATTTTTCAAATTATTTTTTCTTTAGGAGAAAATTTCAAAGTTTTACTATAATGTAGGTTCAAAATTTTACCACTTGAGTAAATTTTTAAGTTCTACTACTTCAGGAGTAAAGTTTGAAGTTCTACTACTTTAGGAGTAGATGTCAGGTTCTTGCTACTTCGGAATCAGTTGCAAAGAGTTTACTACTTTGGGAGTGAATTTTAGGTTTACGTCACATCCCAAAAAACCTCCCACACATGACTGGCACCCACTACACAACTGGCGGGATGAACCCAATATCCATACCTTAACCATTAATTCACAACATTTAATGAATTAAACATTATTCAAACAATATGATAAATAATTATGAACACTTAGTATCTCAAAATATTAATCTGACACTCTTGCCCAATTCCCACACTAGATCATGGAGCATCAAGTGGAAATACAAAAGGTCTCGAAATATATGTTAATGACTCTTTTGAAAGCCTCCATGAACATGGCGGCGATTCACCTCAACAACTGGATCAACTCTAGCGAACTCTTCCTAGCTTTGTCATCACCAATAGTATTTGCATGGACATGCATTAAGAAGTGAGTTATACATAAATATAACCCACTAAAATCCTTGTCTCGACTCTTTAAATACCCTTGCAATAAGTGTTGGAAAATACAAACACACCACGAGCATAGCTGTATATTTGCACATTAATTATATTTGAATATAATATCCAACAATTCTCAAACAATTATTTATTAAGAATACTATATATCTCAACACAATTTGCTCTAAGAACTTGTCAAAAGCGTAGTTAAAGCTATTAATCAACCTTACGAGTCCACAACAACATACACAATGTGCCAAATATATTGAGTAGGATGCACAATGCTCAATATTTTCAAAAAGCATACACGATGCTCCAACCTCATGGATCACAGACATATCACCTGAAGAAATAATTTTTCTGAATAGAGCTTTAATTAGTATCCTTGAACAAAATATATGTGGCTCACCTCGAAGACCAATTCTGCCGAGTACACATTTGTCCAAAGTTGGGCCAGGCATATAAAACACATTTTAAAAATGGATTTGAAAAACAAGCACTCAAAGCTTAAAGTCTCACATCAAATTCACGACTCAAGTACCTTTCCAGTAGATCATAACTACACTCGAGTCTCTGAAATACCTCAAACTACACAAAATGGGCTTAGGATGGTCAAAAACCCTACGGTGGATTTTTTTTTAAAATTTTTTTATACTAGTCAAACTCGCAGTCAAAAATTAAAGCAAAAAGTCAACTCGAATTAATGGGTTAGAATTCAGAACCCGCAACATTTTTGAGTTACCCATACCTCATAGAGTCCAAGTTTACAATTGAGTTTCAACCCTTGTTGTTGATTGATGGATCAAATTCCAATTTCATTAAGTTTTAAGCTTAGAGATAAATAGTAACATTCTACCTCAAACGTACCTCAATATCATCATTCAAACTTAATTAGTGAATATAATGTCCAATATATTAATTATTTGTGTCTGGTGGCAATTGACTTGAGCCTTGGGGTTTGCTCCCTTTCAAGGTCTCAAGCCACTGGGTGCAAATAATTCCAGAGGACCATCGGACTGGGTAAAACCTGAATTAACCTCGGTGTACTTGCGGGAAACTCCTGGCCGAGGGCCTGTGCACCCCCGGGATTAGTCGGGGCTCAAACAGACTCGGACACCCGGTGCAAATAAATACAAAAAAAATAATAATTATTTGTGTCCCAGGATAATAATCAAAATGTGCATGAACACAATGCTGAAACAATAGAGCAGCATAGCTAATGCTGATAGCTTAAACTCAATTTCTCAAAATTGTGTTTAATCTCATACCCCACTTGTTGTTATTTTTAATCTCATAATTAATTCCTATATGATTATTCCATCCTAATCAGTGCCATGTCATTACTTGTTGACCAATATCAATTGGAAAGGTGTACAAATTAAGACTAGTAGTACCTAAAGCTTTTCTTTTGAATCTGTTAAGGACCATGATGCTGCTCTCTTGTACTCGGCCATTTCTAGTTCCTTGAACAAAATTATAATTTGTATGGGGGAAACAATAACTACTAATTTACTAGAACAAAATTATAATTTGTATGGGGGAAACAATAACTACTGATTAAATTAATTCTCCAATGATGCAATAATAAGTACTCATAAAAACAAATTGTTGGGTTATTACTGTTTACTATTTGGGGAGGAAAATTTAGATCATATACTTTGAAAGTGAATTTGAAAATATTTCTTCTCAATTATTTTACTCTTTCTGGAAGAGTGTGGTGATGACTTCACAACCAACATGTTTTTATTAGTGTGACAATCATCATCATCATTGTGTAATCATCAACGTGCTTAAAAGATAATCAAGCTATGCATGGACCAAAATATTCAAATTTTAATTAATTCATCACACTCATCTGTAAAATTCATATAATTAACTTAAGTTCTTTGATTTTACTCATAATATTTATCCAAGACGATAGTCTCGAGTTAATAATGTGTTATAAAATAATAAAGCAAGGGAAGAAAATCGTAGAGAAATGTAGAGAAGGGAGAAATCTTCTCATTTCTCTTGATGAACATAATAATATAACGAATGAGAACCCTTTTTTTAATTAGAAAAAACTAACTTGGTTCAAGAGTAACTAGCTTCATTTTTTCTTTAATGAAACAAAATAGCCACAATGTTCAAGTAGTAGGCAACATTCCTTTGTACTCTTAAGTTGGCTAAACCATTATGTTTTGTTCTTTCTTTATAAGTGATCCAAGAATATTCCTACTAATGTTTTAGGTAAATTTTCAATATATTACACATGATACATACGTTGTACATATTTATAGAATCTTGAAAAGAACAGGACCAAACTATGCATTGGTTGTTTGTATATATGATTTTCTTGAAAAGGAAGTTAATTTTGACAAGCAATTTTGCAAGGTTGCACTTGTATTGAAATGCATACCAAATATGTGTTACTTATTGGTGTATTTATCTTGTGAAGAGACTGGTGGAGTAATACCGAATAGGAAGTCTGACGTACATATGGTGTTCATTGATCTTGTAAAGGCCTACGATAAAGTCCCGAAAGAAGTCATTTGAAGATGCTTGGAGGCTAGAGGTGTACAGGTGGCTTGCATTAGAGTGATAAGGACATGAACGATGTTATCTAAAATGCGGGTTAAAATGGTGAGTGGTGACTTGGGAAACTTTCAAGTGGAGATGGGTTGCGCTGGGAATTAGCTCTTAGCCAATTTCTATTTGCTTGAGTGATGTATGATTTGACGCGGTCCATTCAAGATGAGGTGTCTCGGAGTATGTGATTTTAGGGATGACATAGTACCGATTGATGTGACGTGCAACAGAGCTAATGTGAATCTCTGGAGTCTAACGGGTTTAGGTTAAGCATGACCAAAATAGAGTATTTAGATTGCAAATTGAGTAATGCAATGCGAGAGGCAGGCGTGGAAGTGCTGGTGTTTGATCTTCACATTAAAATTTTGTGTTTGATGTTCATATTAAAATCCAAAAAAATGGGGCTTAAATATTTGAAAAAAACTAGTTAATGGTGTTATACCAAAGAACTTAAAATAAAGTTTGTCGAAGAGGTCAAAAACTAGTCCATTGAGTACATAACACACGTCTTAATATATGCTCTTATCACCATTAAATTATACATATTCTTACCGGAATTTATGACTTTGGCTTTAAAAATTGGAGATCTTAGAGATATGACTATATGAACTTTTATATATTTTACCTCTCATTTTTTGCATTTTTCCTCACATTTTCTTTATTAATATATGTTTTAAATTTTTTCCCCTTATTTTCCATCAGTGGAGGGAGAAAGTAAAAGTGGAAGGGGATGCTACGCTATCTATGGAGTTTGAACCCTACACCTCAACAATGGAAGGTAAGATCTCACCAAGTGTGATACCCTTCAATCCCTATTAATATCTGTGGTCTTCTTTTCAAAGGAAAACAATGAAACAGTTATAATAATGAAAATGATGGTGCAATTACAATTCCCACAAGTAATCTTGTTGTATATCTAATGAAATGGTTGTAGAAAATTAGTTGTTTGTTGAATATTGGCTATGAGAGCTAGACAAAATTAAAGCTGAAGTTTTTTCCTCAATAAAATTCTTTTCCACTTTTATTGATCTTTTTATTGTTCTTTTATTTTTGTAAATAAAACAATGGTGAAACATTTGAAAAACAATTATTTGACTCTATAATTAAGGAAATAAACTTAACATATATGTTAAATATGTAAAAGGAAAAAGTTATTTATTCAAGATATATTTGTCTAAGTAATGAAAAAGAATATTGACGTGACTGGTAAAGTTGGTACCATATGACTTGAAAGTCATGGGTTAAAGGCGTGAGTACAATCTCTTGCAGAAATATAGTGTAAGATTGTATATGATAGACCCTTGTGGTCCATCCCTTTTTAGTTCCTAGTGAATGGTTTAGGTCGTTAATGCACCGCGTTACTTTTTTAATATCTGTCTAAGTAAATGTACATGTTACATACACGCCGAACAACATACTCAAAGTAATCCCACAAATGGGGATCCAGGGGGGGCAAGAAATATGCGGACCTTACCTTTGTTGCTTAGATAGGTTGTTTCCTATAAATCCTCGCTTGAAAGAGAGTAATCAAATTAAAGAGGTACTACGCAAATACTAACTAATATTGCTAAAATAATGAGAAGAGGGGACTAGCCCTCACCTCTCCCATATTAAGTATGACAATACTCGACTATATACTACTCTGCTATTCGAATTCTCAACCTCTATACTTTCCTATCTAGGGTGATGTCCTCACTAAGATGAAGTTGTGTCATGTCTTGTCTAATCACCTTCCCCCTATTCTTTTTTGCCATACCTCTTCTAAAGCCTGCTATAGCCAACCTTCCACCCTTCCTTACTGGTGCATCATCTCACCTCTCCTTCATATATTCAAACCATCTTAGCCTTGCTTCCCTCATCATGTCTGCCATCAAGACCTCTCCAACCTTGTGTTGTATAACTTTGTTCTTAATCTTATCTCTCATAGTAAGCCCACACATCTAATTGAGCATTTTCATTTCCACAAACTTTATCTTTTGGACGTGCATGGTGTGACTAGCCAGCATTCAACCTTATACAACAATGTCGGTCTAACCATCACTCCGTAGCACTTATCTACAAGTCTTGGTGATGCACTTGTCCACCTTTTTCACCTAACTCAACATACAAACGTTCAAACACTGCTGTCTTAGCACTCGTCTTGCCGTCTTCGCTTCTGTCTACGCAGTCTTATAAATGTCCTTAAACCTTCGTTTTTCATCTTCATCCCTACATTCCAACCACTTCATATAGGCAATCTTCTTAGCTTTCACTTTGCCTTGAACTTCTCCACTCCACCACCTATCACCTTGACGTCCACGAAAGGTCCCTCTCGAAACTCCTAGTACCTCAGTAGCTACCTTTCTAATGTAACCAACCGTGGTATCCTACATAGTGTTCACATCTCTGCTACTACTCCAAGCCCCCAAATTACTCAACTTTTCCGCCATCTCCCGAGAAAGGGTAGGAGTCGGGCCATCTCATCTAATCCTCGGTTGGGAATAAATAACCTTCTTCCTCTTACCCCTCTTAATCTCTAAGTCTATCACTAGAAGCCTATGTTGAGTGGAAATATTTTCACTCGGAATTACCTTGCAATTCTTACAAAGGCTTCTATCACCTTTCCGAAGGAATATATAATCAATTTTGGTCTTACTATCGTACTACGGAAGGTAACCAAGTGATTTTCTTCGGGAAACATGAGTTAGCAATAACCAATTCAAAGAATTTAGCAAAGTCCAAGAGAGACGTCCCACCTCCATTCCTCTCTCCAAAACCAAAGCCTCCATGAACATCGTCAAAACCACTAGTAGTAGCACAAATATGCCCATTAAAATCTCCCCCAATAAAGATCTTTTCTGTGTCCGGTATACCTCTCACAACCTCATCCAAATCTTCCCAAAAGAGAGTTTTGACTTCCTCATCTAGGCCCACTTGGGGAATATAGGCACTAACTATATTCACAATATGACTATCGATCACAAGCTTAATAGACATTATCCTATCAATAATCCTCCTGACGTCAATCACATACTCCCTAAGGTCCTCATCTACTAGGATACTTATTCCATTTCTATCCCTAGAGCCACTCGAGTATCATAATTCAAACTCGTCTACGTCTCGAGCTTTGGTACCTACCCATCTGGTCTCTTGAACATACACTATATTAATTTGTCTCCTCTTAAGGCTCTTTACTAATTCTATGGACTTCCCTGTAAGTGATCTTATGTTCCACGTCCCTACTCTCAACCTAAGAAAGCCGGTTCCCCTCTTACCACGACTACCCCTAGCCTCTGACCCCAATCGACGACATGAGCCTAATCCTCCATCAGATCTCAACGCCACTAAACTAAAGTAAAAACTACTAAGTCAACAAACTATAAATGATAAAGAATAAACAATCTCACAAAAGAACAGCCTAACAATATAGAACAATAAATCTAAACTATGATTTATAAAAGTCATCTAACCAATCCTATAATCCTATAAGATACCAAAAAAAAAAAAGACGAAAAACAATAATCCTATAAATATTTGCAACAGTCCACAACACCAAGATGTAAAGAGTATGGGAAACAACCACAATATGTAACAAGCAGGAAATATAACAAGAAATAAAATATATTCAAAATTATGTAACAAGCAAGAAATATATAATAGACAAAAAATATTGCAAGAAAGAGGATTATTGCAAGATAGTATGTAACAAGAAAGAAATATTGCAAAGCCGAAAACCAAGAAATAGCAAACAAATGACAGACTTACAAAAGAAATAAATGCGAAAAAAGAGAGAACAGAAGGCAGTAATAGCAACTGAACAAGAAATTGAATAAGAAGGAACAAGAGATATTCTGGCCAGAAAAAGAAATATAGACCGAGAGAAAATGGAGGATATCACCTGAATAATATTAGTAGTTTGAAAGAATCTGTCTGAAAAATGGTTGTACATCGCGGAAACATTGTACGTTGCCAGAAATGACTGGAGAACGCCGGAAAACACTGGACATAGTCGGAAATAACCCGGTGTTATCGGAGTCTGCCGGAAGCCGTCAGAAATTGCTAGATCTTGACAGATCTGAACAGTGGTTCTTCAAGAACAAGAAAGGAGAGGGAGAAGAAGGACCCAAAAAAAGAGGGAGAAGAATAATCTCACTAGAGAAGAAAAGTCATTGGAGTTGATGCACCGAAACCGGAATTGTAAGTTGTTTTCTCCAATGGAGTCTCCAGCGCTCACGGACCGGAAGCAAAAGAAGTCACGAGGAAAGAGAAAGTCACGAAAAGACATTAGATGCTACCCACATACAATGAGAAATTCGACTTGTTTAATTAGTTTGGCACAATCTTCATGACTTTCTCTTGCTTCGTGACTTTTTCCGCTACCGATCTGTGAGTGCTGGGGAATCCATTGGAGAGAACAACTTACAATTTCGATCCTGGTGTCATTAACTCCAACGACTTTTCTTTTCCGGCGAGATTATCTCTTTTTTTGTTCCTTTTTCTCCCTCTCCTTTCTTGTTCTTGGAGAACCACTAATTCAGATTTGTCAAGATTTAGCAATTCCTGACGGCTTCTGGCAGACTCTGGCAACGCCGGGTTATTTCTGGTTTCATCAAGTGTTTTCTGGCGTTCTCCAAGTCATTTCTTGCAACGTCCAATGTTTCTGGCGATGTACAACCATTTCCAGGACAGATTCTTTCAAACTACTAATATTATTCAGGTGATGTCTTCCATTTTTTCTCGGTCTATATTTCTTGTTCTGGCCAGAATATCTCTTGTTCCTTCAGATTCAATTTCTTGTTCAGTTGCTATTACTGCCTTCTATTCTCTCCTTTTTTTGGTATTTATTTCTTGTTGTAAATCTGCCATTTGTTTGCTATTTCTTGGTTTTAGGCTTTGCAGTATTTCTTGCTTGTTACATACTATCTTGCAATAAGCCTCTTTCTTGCAATATTTTTTGCCTATTACATATTTCTTGCTTGTTATATAATTTTGAATATATTTTATTTCTTGTTATATTTCTTGCTTGTTACATATTGTGGTTGTTTCTCATACTCTTTGCATCTTGGTGTTGTGGGCTATTGCAAATATTTATTAGGATTATTGTTTTTCGTCTTGTTTGTTTGGTATCTGATATGATTGGTTTGACTTTTATAAATTTAGATTTATTTTGGGTTCTTTCTTAAAAAGATAACTATACAGTATAAAATAACCAAAAAGTTGGTCCAATATGACTTCTTATAAAATAATCAACCGAAATGTATCATTGACATCCCTCTTATCAACTCTTCACAGAATTGTGCTTAAAGTTGAGGTATTACTTAAAATTAAGTTCCAGTACCATAGTAATTTCATGTATAAAACTACAAATGGTGATTTAAAATTATTAGCTTGAAATTACTAGGTATTTGTGCTTCTAATTAATTTCATGCATCTAGCGTGAACTTAATTAAAGCACAAGTTTTATATAAAGGAAAAAATAAGGTAAAATAAAATTGCAGGATCTGTGTTTTTGTTGTGTTTGCAATCTTATAGAAGAGAGGAAAACCAATGAACTTCAGGGGATAATTGATCTATTTTTAAAAGGAACAGTTTATTGTTTTGATGTCAAACATTATGGTTGAAGCATCTCATTCTGGCTTTTGTTAAAACAAAGAGAAGAGTGTGTAAAATTGGTGATAGGAAATGAAATTACTTCACAAATGACCGAAACAATTTTTTTTAGAAGAAACAATTGGGCAAGCTCTCTTGTTCTCTATCTTCTTTAACCAAATGGTAACCATTTAAAAGAAAAATCAACAAAATCAAATTAAAAAATAGATATAAAATGAAAAATAACTAAACATAGAATTGGATGGTTAAGTAAGCTAATTACCTGTAAGTAGATAACAACCATATGAAAGGTTGCTTTATTATATTACTTAACCAGACATTTTAGTTTACCACCTTTTGCTTGATAGCTAGAAAGCTTTATGTTGTTAAACCTTTCATAGTAGGAGAACAAGTTAATCGTGCAATTATTTGAAGATATAAGATATATGGTAGCCATGACAATAAGTATTCATATCGTTCGTTGTTGAGATAGCAAGAAATCTGATGAGAGTTCACTTCTAAGGAAGAAGAAGAAGAATAAGCAAAGAAATTATCTTGACGGGAGGAAAAACTAGGTACATCAAAGTTCTTATGGTATTAATGGATCTAAACGTGTAATGATGTAAGAGTAAAAGCTCTAAAACTGAGAATAGTCTTGCATGCTTGTGATTACCAAGCATTGTTAATTGTTGAGGGAAGGGTGTTGGCTAAAGGTTTTAGGTTAGGCTATTCAGAAGGGCACTTTAGTAATTTTAAATTTTAAGTTGGGATTCCTGTTTTTAATATAATATAAATAAATACAAATTAAAAAGATGGACGTAGTAGTATACATACCCATTCTTAGACACGTATATTTAAATGACAATTAGAATGTATGTATAAACCTAAAATAATATCTACCTCTATCCAAAAATTTGCTTGATATTTTAATGTTATAAGTAATTAACTTCTTTATTTTGTGTTATCCTCATTTTTGTATTATTTGTAACACTTTCATATTCTTTAGCTCAGACGGGAAATGGCCCGTGGAGCTTGTTGGCTTGAAGAGGTTTACCAAAAAGGTATAGTTTGCAATGGTATTTTTATTTGCTTAAGCCTTTGAAAAGTGAGGATATCACAGACGACTCACTGGATGTTTAATTTTTTGGCATTAAGTAGTGATGTGGAATTTCTATTATTATAATTAATCAGTTTATCAAATTTCAATTTCCAGGGAGTCCTCTGTGATATCCTTAATTTGCAACTCCATAGCAAATAAAAATACCATTGCAAACTATACCTTTTGGTAAACCTCTTCGTGCCAATCAACTCCATTTGTGTTTCCCATCTGAGCTGAAGAAAGTGAAGGTGTTACAAATAAAACAAAATTGAGGATAACACAAAATAAAGAAGTTGATTGCTTACAACATTAAAATATCAGGTAAACTTTTGGATAGTAGTAGATATTATTTCAGTATATAGATACATTCTAGTAGCCATCTAAATGTACTTGTCTATGTATGAATATATATACTAATATGTCCATCCGTTTAATATATATTTATATTATATTAAAAACAGGAATCCCAATTTTAAAGTTAAATTACTAAAATAGCCTTATGAATTTCTTAACCTCAAGCCAACACCCCTTCCTTAATCATTACCATTGTTTCATATTCAACAAAGCATATAAGGCTACTTCACAGTTTGAGAGTTTTTACTTTGACATCGTTACAGGTTTAGATCTTTAACACCATACAAATTTTTGATGCACATACTTTTCCTCCTGTCAAGGTAATTTCTTTGCTTATTTTTTTTCTTCCTTAAAGATAAACTCTCAACAAATTTCTTACTAGATCAACAAAGTAATTTTAAAAATCTGTGATGGTTGACAAATATCATATATCTTATCTTCAAATAATTGCACGAGTGAATTAATTATCCTACTATGAAAAGTTTAACGACAGTGTAAACTTTTCAACTGTCAAACAAAAAGTGGTAATAAACTGAAACATTAGTTTAGCAATATGATAGATCTACTTTCAGATTGTTGTCCCCTTCAACGTTACTGGTAATCAAGTTTACTTAAGCATCGAATTCGATATTTTAGTTACTTTTGAAGCGAAAATAGTTTTTCCTTGTGAGTAATGCGTCCCAACTTAACAAGCATGAGATTCAACTTACGCATAAAGGAAAAACTTTCTTTTGCTTGAGAAGCACATAAATTTTCTTTCTTGGTGGAAAATGACCACATAAGCCTACTTTTCCATTGCACACGCAACTTGCTCAGCCTCCATGCATACCAGAAGTCAGGATGCAGTATGAACTTGTTTCGATAATTCAATTGTTTTTCACCTTGTTGAAGTTGTTTTTCCACTTGTATTAAAATACATCTACATTTCCTGTAATTGTTTGTACCGAACCTTGTCATGCAACAATCTGAAATTAAGGAGAGTTTTTTTGGGGGGGTGGGAGTGGGGTGTTGGTAACTATGGAATTGTGATGATTGTCCCAGCATAAATCGGTCTTGTTTCCTTTGTTGTATTCTAAGATCTCATTTGTTTAAATTGGATGGTATAGATGTTAATGATTAAAGTAGAAGGTCAATAAGCAGTCAATTATTGACGTACTTCTAGTAGTATGATTTAGGTGTCGTGTAGTTTCTTTTTCTCCAATGTATATTAGTATATGCTGCTACACTTTTTGTGTGTATTGTTATCTGTTGTCTCTTTTTCATTCTTTCCTGCATCGGTTACATTTTTTTTGGAGCCGAATATCTATCAGAAATGACTTTCTACCCCACAAAGGTAGAGATAGGGGTTGCATATGTCCTACCCATCCATATCCCACTTGTGGGATTGCAAGGGGTGTATTTTTGTTGTTGTTGATCTCCTTGGTTTTGTTCTAAGACTTTCTCTGTGTAAAGTTAATGAGCTATTGCTATTTTACTCTTAAGTTACTGATTATGCCTTGTACATTATATCCTACACAAGCACCAAATACATATGCGTGTCAGCCGCCTACCATGGATTCCAGAGGGCATGATATTTCTTCTGAGTTTGATTAATTAGTTGGTTGTTCTAATGAACTAGTTTATGTATGGAATGGTTTTGATACTTTTGGTATTTATGGTTTGGTTTGGATCCTAATTTTGATGGATTGAGTTTTGGTACTAAAAATGTGTTTAGAGTATGCAAGATCGGATTTACATGGAAGGGGTATAGGTTCATGTGAAGCCATGTACCCTTCACTAAATTATGTAAAGTACTCGAGCACTTCTCCTGCAGAATGTAATGAACTTGTGCTCCCATGCAACCCTCTTTAGATTACGTAAAGTACCCGTGAACCTATGTTCTCCTCCCTAGATTATGTGGACTGCAATTGTTCTGATAACAACAACAACAACCCAGTGAAATCCCACAAGTGGGGTCTGGGGAGAGTAGATTGTACGCAGACCTTACCGCAATTGTTCTGATAAGTTACTTCAATTTCATGTTGGAACTCATGTTAAAATTTGAAGTATCATCTCCAAAAAGTTGATGTTTGAATCTTTTGCAACATTTCTATAGACAAAGGTCACTTCTTCTCAATATTATTATGGTCTCTCCTTTTTTTCTTTAATGACAAGGGCAACCCACAGCCGGATCCTTTAGATGTGTATAGGGTAAACCTCCACTCCCATACTCTCTCCTTTTTTTGTTTTTTTCTTGTTTTTCATCAATTCTTTTCTTTGATTCGTAACGTGTGTTTCTTTAATTAAGGATACCGTTTTTATGTTTTCTTGTCAAGTCGTCATCTTGGCAAAATATTATAGCACCAAACCTAACGATAATATAGTGCATACTTTCCTGGGTAGAAGGTGATAACCCTAATGATCTGACTGTGAAGATGTCTTTTAGCTACATCAAAGCTCAAATTCCTTAATCGTTATTGTCTAGGTTTTGATGATCAGCCCCTGGCACATTTTGGTTGTTTTGAAATCTTGGATACACCGTTGAACACATGTTGAGGAATGAGTAGAGAAAATTGAGACTCATTCCAAAAGGTGGAAACATTGTTGGCCAAGGGTGGAACCAGGTAAGGCTGAAGGGTTTATCCGTACTTTCCTCAATAAAAATTACATTGTTTATACATGCTTAATATTTTTATGTATATATTATTATGTATGTTGAACCCTCTTTGACTTCTTCTTGTGTTTATTTATTTATATTTTGGAAAATTTTGACTCTGTTACTATTGCTAGCTAAGATCTTTTCATAGTTCTTGAGATAGTTGTGACTTGCAAAATTGGTAATTTATCGGGTCACAAGATTCATTCATCTTTGTTTTGTTCTAAGAAAAATTTCATGTGTTTAAAATTGATAATATTTTTTTGAGATTTGTAATATTTTTAGTTACTAATGATATCTCAATTTTTCATATGAACTTTCTCCTTGCCCTCTGCTTGGATGGTGGCTTGCAATGGTTTCATAATATACAATATTGTATAGTATTGTATTGTATAGTACAATACAATGTTTAGATAGACTGTATGGTTTGTTATTATTTCATAATAATTTTATTGTTTTGGTTTGACTGTATGATACTGTATTGTAACTAAGAAATTTACAAAAATGCCCTTAATTATTATAAATATTAATTCTAACATATACTTTTTAGTATAATTTTTTTAATAGAAGTAATAACTAAAAATAGTAGCCAATTACATAAACTTATAGCCCAAAGCCGAAGTAACTTAATTTATGTGAAATTAGAGAAATGAAAAACCAGACAACTTATTCACTTGAGAAAGAAGACTGCAGGTGAAGAGAAGCTCCAAAAGTTGATATCGAGAAGAATGGGTAATACAACTGCAAAAGCAGTAGATATATTAGGATAATATTTAATAAAAAAGTAAAGGGTGAAGTAGAATTATTTAAAATTAAGAGTATAATTGAAAAAAGTAAATAAACAATGGTAGAGAATCTTAATAGCTCAGTTAGTTGACTAACTCACTCCCACCTTGTTGGTGAGAGTTTGATACCCCACATTGTAATCCCCCTCGCCATTTCTCCTTCTCCTACCCCCAATTTAAAAAAAAAAAAAAAACAATGGTATACCACCAAATTGGTGGTTTCAAAAATTGAAGGTTTTTGTGGTTACAAAACCATGAAACCGAATTATACTATACTATGTAATTACAGAAACAATAAAAAAATAAACACGGTTCTCTTACTAACGATACCACGGAAAACCACCCTCCAAACAAGCTTTTAAGGACCAAAATAGTTATTATCCCTTCTTTATCTTATAAAATAAAATAATGTAACAATGGAGAAAACATTAAAAAATATTATCTCTTTCAAAATCTGCACTTATAATAAGTTATGAACTCATTATATAGGCTAATTTCTTTTGTGATCACGCAATCAACATGATTTTGTAGGTGAAATGATAACAATTGAGTGATTCTCTAATTATAAAATAGAGTTGAGTAACTTCTCAAAATAATTATCATTAGTGGACTAACCTTATATTACAAAAAATAACGTTAAATGACTTTCCTATTATAAAAAAAATTGAATAACTTTTTGAGATGATTATCGTTAGTTTAGGATCTTTGTTTTACAAAACAAACTTGAGTGTTTTGTGAGATAAAAATTATTATTTGAGAGACCATACTAAAAATTATCTCTACATCATATAAATATCCTAGGGCTCACATTAGGGGGAAAAAGTTTATCAGTGTATACTGATACTGAAGATTGTGAGGGTACCGCTGCAGCCATGGCTGCCGTTGGAGCTTTGATCGTAAGATGGTCAGCAAGACGTAATTTTCATTTTCCGATTATAATCTATATTTGTTTTTTTCCTTTTTTGTCAATGATTATACACTGATACTACATATTCGTAGAAATGCATGGATCTCCCACCGGGAGTTTCACATTTGAGATCTTTCTACATGCTTCCTTGTCGGGGATTGTTCAATGCGGTTTATCTTTCCTAAAGTGCTTTGTGTGCTAGCTTTACTTTGTGAACCTTAGAAAGTGTAGTGACTGTGGGTTCCTTTCTCATAAATAAAAAAGAAAAGAAAATGATAAAGGGTAGAGAGTGGACCCATTATCTGATGAGTTTATAACTGTGCGCCATTGACCACGGGGATTTCTTGGCTATAAAAAGGGTAAAAAATAGTGAACAACAACAATGACCTCAGACCACTATCAATTCTTTATTCGTCGAAACAGTACACGGCCTACTTAGTATAATCCGACTAGTGCTATTTGTGGTGTCTAGGGAACATACAATGAAGGTTAGTTAATGAAACACCCTTCTTGAAAAATTATATTGCATATATGAAAAATTACACCAAGTATGTAAGTTACGAGTTATTTTTCGTGCGTATATATTTATTTTTGAACACCCTAAGCAATGTTTTGGGCTTCAGCATTGAGGGGGGATGTATGCAGCGTCACCCTACCTTTGTGTGGTAGATAGACCCTCGGCTCAAAAAAGCGGGCTAGATTGATAAAAAATTAATTGTAGTTACTATTTTATCCAAACACAGAGTGCACGTATGAGTGGTAGTTGGAGATTTGCACTTTTATATAGATTGAAAAATGAAAATATTAGTATATAACCAAATACCCAATCAATACCCCAGTGGAAACTTAATGTTCTTAGACAAGTACATTTGGAGGTAAGTTAATTAATATTAATAATAAATATTCCTGAAATATTTTACGGATACCTAAATTTGTCCAAAATTTTAATGAAAAAGGGTCAAAAATACCCTTAAACGATATGAAAGGAACAAAAATGCCCTTCATTTATAGTTTGGTCCAAAAAAGTCCTTAACGCCCATACTTTGGTCCAAAAATGCCCTTATTGTTATTTAATGGGTCAAAAATGCCCTTTTACAACAACAACAACAACATACCCAGTAAAATCCCACGAGTGGGGTCTGGGGAGGATAGAATGTACGTAGACCTTACCACTACCATAGAAGTAGAGAGGCTGTTTCCTGGGAACCCTCATCTCAAAACTCGTAAGCAGAAAGAAC
>JAABOM020035463.1:0-16995 GCA_011800125.2 Solanum clarkiae
ATTGTGTCTGATGAGGGAATAAGGGTTGATTCACAAAAGATAGAAGCTGCGAAAGATTGGCCAAGACCAACAACACCACGGATGCTCGGAGCTTCCTAGGCTTGGTAGGCTATTACAAGAGGTTTGTTGAAGGCTTTTCTTCTATTTCTGCACCTCTAATAAAGCTGACACATAAGGCAAACAAATTCCAATGGAATGATGCATGTGAAAGGAGCTTCCAGGAGCTGAAAAATAAGCTAACTTCTGCACCTGTGCTAATACTTCCAGAAGGCACTAAGGGGTATGCAGTGTATTGCGATGCTTCAGGAGTTGGCTTAGGGTGTGTACTGACACAGAATGGTAGGTTAATTGCTTATGCATCTAGACAGCTGCGACCACATGAGAAAAATTATCCAACACACGATCTTGAGCTGGTAGCGGTTGTGTTTACTTTGAAAAGATGGCGCCACCATTTGTATGGGGTTCAGTTGACATATATACTGATCATAAGAGCCTGTAATACATTTTTAAGCAGAAAGACCTAAATTTAAGATAATGGAGATGGCTAGAGCTAATAAAAGAATACGATATTGATATACTGTACCACCCAGGGAAGGCAAATGTGGTAACCGATGCTCTGAGTCGTAAGGCAATCATGAGCACGGGTGATCAAGCTATGATAAGTCAAGGAATGACTAAGGATCTACATCAGTTAGCTAGTTTGGCATTTCACCTTCTTGAAACTCCAATGGAAGGGGTTATTATGCAAAATGTTGTGGAGTCTTCATTGAAAATATAGGTGAAAGAAAAATAGTTCGAGGATCCTGTTGTACGAAAGCTTTAGGAAAAGGTGAGTCAGGATACAATAAAGGGCTTTGACCTTGCACAAAATTGAGTACTATACTGCCAGAACAGATTATGTGTGCCTGACGTTAACAGATTAAGAAAGAGAATAATGGAACAATCCCATCATTCCCAAAATTTCATCCTTCCAGGATCAACTAAGATGTACCATGAGCCAAAGGTAATGTTTTGTTGGGGAGGTATGAAAAAGGACCTTGTAAAATTTGTGGCTCAATGCCCAAATTTCCAAATGGTGAAAGTAGAACACCAAAAGCCACGAGGTTATATGCAGTGTATAGAACTTCCAACATGGAAGTGGGATATGAGCAATATGGATTTTGTTATAGGTTTGCCTTGCTCATTTTAGAAGTTTGATTCCATATGGGTAATAGTTGACAGACTTACAAAGTTAGCATAATTCTTGCCAATCAGGAGTGATGATACAACTGAAGAATATGCCAAGATATACCTCAAAGAGATAGTCAGGCTACACGGAGTGTCAATCTCCATTATATCTGACCGAGGAGCTCAATTCACTGGAAAGTTTTGGAAGTCCTTCCAAAGGAGTTTATGGACACAAGTGAATTTGAGTGCAGCTTTCCAACCTCAAACAGATGGTCAAGCAGAACACACCATTAATACCCTTGAAGATATGTTGTGAGCTTGTGCATTAGACTTTAAAGGTAGTTGGGTGGACCATTTGCCACTTATTGAATTTGCCTATAATAACAGCTACCACCTGAGTATCAACATGGCACCTTACGAAGCTTTATATGGAAGGAAATGTAGGTCGCTAATTGGATGGTTTAAAGTGGGTGAAGCCACCTTACTTAGGCCAGATCTAGTTCAACAAGCCATGGAAAAAGTTAAGGTGATACAACAATGGTTAGAAACAGCCCAGAGTCGTCACAAATCATATGCGGATGCTAGAAGGAGAGGATTGGAATTCTCAGTGAGAGATTAGGTATTTTTAAAGGTCTCTCCAATGATAGGGGTTATGAGATTTGGTAAGAAAGGGAAACTGAGACCACGTTACATAGGGCCATATAAAATTATTAAGAAGTTTGAACATGTTGCATATGAAACTAGATCTACCCCAAGAGCTTTCAATGGTTCATCAAGTTTTTTATGTCTCAATGCTTAGAAAATGCATAGGTGATCCATCTCGTATCACTCCTATTGAGGATGTACAGGTTACAGGAGATCTCACATATGAAGAGGTACCTATTACTATTCTAGATCGTCAAGTTAAGAAGCTAAGGAATAAAGAAATAGCTTCAGTAAAAGTACTTTGGAGAAACTAGCAAGCAGAAGAGATAACATGGGAGGCCGAGGATGCGATGAAATCAAAACATACTCACTTATTTGAGGCTAAAGAGGAAGTTCAACATACAGAATTGGGAGACTAATAGGTACGTGTGATTGAATATTTAATATGCTGTCAAATGTTTGTGTAAGTAAAGGTTTAAACCTGGTTAAGCTATTCCAGTTGTGCTAACATTCGATGCCGAATGTTCTTAAGGGGGAAGGATGTAACACCCCACATCTTACAGAACTAGTACAATTCAAATGAAATATGACATGGTTCGGTCAAATTAGCACTAATTTTTAAAAGTGCCTGAATCTTGTGTTAATGAGCTATATGTGCGTCTAACGCTTAAGAGGGTCGAGTGTATGCATTTTTGTGTCAAATTGAGGAGATTACGACCTTAAATAAAGTAAGAGAATTGAGGTTCTTGTAGGACCTAGTAAGCTAGCAAGTGAATCATCTCAAAGGTAATTGAAAGATAAAGAATACAGTTTTTGATGGGTGGTAGCCCGAGAGCTGGAAGTAACACCTAGCCAGGGACGATCCTATCACGGGGGGTAGCCCGAGGGGTTAAGGGAGAAGCTAGCCAGGGACGAACCTGATACAGTTCACCACTGATCAGTTGGCCATTTGTAATACAGTTGTGCATAGATTATATAGTAAAGGTAAAGTAATATAAAGAACATAAAGTACATGATCCCACAGTATAACTACAGATGGTCTCTTATGGTACACCAGAGTACAGTCTCACTTGAGTTGTTACTTCATATACAGTGTTTCCTGCCTTACATATTCATTACATTATCCCTTATTGATGTCCCTTACAGTGGACCTGCATTTCATGCTGCAGGTACAGGAGCTAGTAGATCTCCCCAGTAGGAGTACAGGACATTCAGCTATTTTTACTAAGCTCCAGTTTGCTTCGGGGCTTTGTGTATGTCTAGATCTTACATGTTTATATTTTACAGTTTGTTGAGAAGGGGCTTGTCCCGACCCTTATCAAATGTTTTTCTTTATTTAGAGGCTTTGTAGACTTTGTAAAGCAAAGTGTAGTCAGGTCTCGTACTTTAGACACTGTGGCCCCAACGGCCCAGTCATATGCATTTCCTTTTGGCTTGTTATCACCGTTTACTTTCTTAAAAACGTGTCAAACATAGAAATCCCTCATAATATGTACAGGAAGCGCATAGATACAGGTTGTTTCTCCCAAGCCTTATCGGCAACGGGTGCCAGTCCGCCCTAACGAGACGTGGGGCGTGACACAATCCATCCCAGGAATGATATCAAAATCCACTATATCCAACTCAACAAAATCACAAGGAAATATCTTATGCAAAATGCAAACAAAAAAATTTTTTATAGACTCTTCTAGCAACAATAAATGCACCAATGGGAGTAGATACCTCATAAGGCTCATACAACAACTCGGGTTCAACATGAAACTATTTTTCAAAAAAAAGGGTAACGAAAGAAAGAATGGCACCTGGGTCTATCAATGCATACACATCAGAATCAAAGACTTTTAACATACCGATGATGACATCGGGCACCTCCTCTACCCATTGTCTCCCTTGAAGAGCATAGAACTGATTATGCCTTGGGGCATTACCATTTTGGCCACATCTTCCCATAGGAATCGCATTTGCACCTTGTGGGAGAACATCCTTACCCTTATTCCAATTTCGAGGGCAATCCACCACCTTATGTCCCACTTCACCACAACCAAAACAAGCATTGGTATCTTTCAAACATGGGCCACTATAGCCCTCACCACATTTTGGACACATAGCATTAGCTACCACACCACTATCACCTTGAATCCTTGGGTTATCATTTTAAAACCTTCTATTAGGAGAATGAGAAGACACTTGGCCTTGATGAAACTGGCCACCCTTGAGACTTTGGAACCTACCCTCAAAATGAGCCCTCTTGGCCTCATTGATCGTCCTTTTTCTAAGCTTCTCCCCCTCTATTTTTTCGGCATATGTTATTAGGCGGGACAAATCAATATCACTAATCAACATAGCGGCACAACACTCCTCATTAACCAAATTGGATACCCCTATCATAAATTTGTTCAATCTAGACCTCAGGTCGGCAACCGATTGTGGAGCATATTTAGAGAGTTAGTTGAGCTTGAGGGTATACTCCCTCACACTCATAGATTCTTACTTTAAATTCATAAACTCCACTATTTTGTCCTCCCTAAGCTCAAGAGGGAAGAACCGGTTGAGAAATGTCTCCTTAATTTCTTCCCAAAGGATGACATTGTTGTTCCCCTTCTCCACTTACAATTAGACATACCATATTTGAGCCACCCCCTGAGTAGGTATACTGCCAACTCTACCTTCTCCTCCGATCTAACCCCCATGATAGACAACACTTTGTACACCTCATCAATTAATTCTAGAGGGT
Source organism: Solanum clarkiae (assembly GCA_011800125.2). Lineage (NCBI taxonomy): Eukaryota > Viridiplantae > Streptophyta > Magnoliopsida > Solanales > Solanaceae > Solanum > Solanum clarkiae. The sequence goes on from JAABOM020035463.1 coordinate 4,547, forward strand.
CCTCATCCACTTTAGACCCATGGAACTTCGGTGGGTTCAAGCTAGTAAAGTCTCTCACCCTTGAAGCCAGTGTGATCGCATGAGGGGCTTGGCCCCCTTGGTTGATTTTATTAGTCATGGCATGAGCTAGCATGGTAATAGCATCCTGGAACTCATCAAGGGTCACTCCTCCATCTTGAGGAGCTTAAGGAGTGGAAGGGGCCAGATGCTCTTCGGAAGTACAGGCTCTTCTTCCTCTTAGAATAGGAATGATCTAAAATTGCAAAGAACATTCGTTAGAGGGGAAACCTTACCAAAGTGAAACCTTACCTAACTTCTATTGCATGACATAGATAATGAATAAGGGAAACATTTCCTAAAACATCTCATAGCCTCTTACTCATAGTCGTGGTGCACTTTAGAACCATGAATAAGACTCTAATCGACGTGATGTATTGGATGTCGAGGACCATTAACAACCTAGTATTCTGATACTAAGTTTGTCACGGCCCAAGCGTAGGACCTAGACGTGACATGGCAAATGAGGAACCAGAAGGGACCCTAAACAAGCCTCTTAGCAGATCATTACACATCCTTGGTCGTGGAAGCAGGTAAACAACATCAAGAGAACATAAAGTAGGGATAAAGGGGCTAAGGAAGTCTTTCATAGCTTAAAAACATACAAGATTCAAGAGAGTCAAAGCTCAAAGAATCATTACATAACTTGTCCAACAACAACTCTAAATATAGAATTTGAGCAGGGGCTAAGACACTCTTCGGGCTCAACCTCATAGTCAAAAGCATTCAACAAAGGAAAGAGAGTCTTTGCGTAACATAAGATTAATAGATATCGTCCTCAGAGTTGAAGACTCACCAAACTTGCTTCAAAGATAATACTAGCCACGTGGGGGAGGAAGATGATCAAGTGGGGCCCCAGTTCCTACATGGTAACATCATGTAGGCATAGAGTATACATTAGTACGTTTGAATGTAATAAGTATATAGATTGCAATGCAATAAGAGAAAAATGACATAATCAAAATGCTTAATTAGGCAGTGAATGAGCATAATAGCAATATGGCATGAATGAACTATGCTTGAAGTAAAACATACTTATATAGAACATATTACATAAGTAAGAAGAGACCACAGTTATAGATCGAGCAAACTAGTACTTGGAATCCAACGTATGACCACCCTTGGGAAGTGATTGAGAAATTTACCCCTCAATTGGTAGATGGGCATACCACTCCCCATCAGAGTGGTCAAGATATATACACCTCAAAATGGTAGATGAGCATGACCACCCCCCATCAAAGTGATTGAGGAATATACCCCCAAATTGGTAAATGAGTATGACTACCCCCATCAAAGTGATTGAGGAATATACCCCCTAATTGGTAGATGGGCATACCACCCCCTATCAAAGTGGTTGAGGCATAACACCTCCTCAACTAGGTGGGGTCAACTTACAACACTATAGTTACTTTTCATGAAAACAACTCATATATATATTCCTTTCATCATCATAAAGTCACTTAACTAATATGTCATGCATTAGACCTTCAATGTCTCAAGATTCCATAATCGGACATTTTATCAAACACTTAGCGGGTGTGTAATGCTAGTATAAAATTATGAAATTCAAGAGTGAAATCATGTGACAAAAACCAATGTAAAACCACCCACCAACACTTGATAATACCCTCATGCATCATACATCAAAACTGTTCATTAAATCTCATAATGGATCATACATTCATAGCTCAACAGATGCTTAAACAGTCACATTTTATGAAATCCCAACATAGTATATAGTCAACTTTCATAGTAAGAGATACCCGTAGATAATCTAACTTGAAAGGACCCAATGCTTGAAAACCCATATTACTCAACTTTAGAGATTTCCTTGATGAAGATTCGATTGAGAATCTCAAGCTTGAATGAAATCCTTGAGATCCGAAATGAGATTGGGACACTAGAATTTGGGTGAAATATTTGTATAAATGCTTGAGAGGGTTTTGGGAAATGTCATGTATGATATGATGTTAAAATAACTAAGTATATGTGTTTTTATGCATAGGAAAGCTTAGGCCCAAGACCTAAAGGCCTTCAACTGAAATAGGAAAACTAGCACAAAATAACACATCTCCGCGACGGCTGCAAACGCGTACCACTACTGGAATTGAAGTTTTTTGCGAAATTCATTTTTCTCTATGAGTCCTCTAAAAGTCGATTTATACCCATGTCCTACATAATTTTTTCCCTTGAATAAGAATACAAAGTTGGATTTCTGATAGCATGCGCGGATTTTGAAATATAAGAAAATTATGAATTTGGGCATTTTCAAAACACATTTTTGAGCACTTTTTGGGGGGTGTTTCAGAGGCTATGATGACGTTGTAGGAATTGTCTCATTTTTTCATGTCTTATATCATTCTATGGATCATATGTTTGGTTTCCTTATCTTGATGGTGTCGTTGCTCCATCACGAAAGATGCCTTGAGAAAGATCTTCCCTACTAAGCCTGGCCCTAGCTAATGACGGTTAAGCACCTCAAAGGCCTATGGAAGAGCTCATTGCTAATGGAGAATTCCATATGGCCTTTGCTATGCTTGCCTAGGTGGTGACTTCTTAGACTAGGTAGGCTAATCTTTCTTAGGATCTCACCCCGACTTTTATGGTGAGAGATTTCAACCCGATGAATCCTCCGAAGTTCTATAGGTCAAAGGTTGACGAGGACGCTCAAGAGTTCGTTGAAGAGCTCATAAAGATGTTGAATTTTATCGGTGTCACTTCTGAGGAGAAAGCTGAATTGGGGTCTTATCAGTTGAAAGATATAACCCAAGTGTGGTACACCCAATGGTCAATGGAGAGGGTTTGTGGTAATACTATTAATTTGGAAGAGTTCAAGTTTGCCTTTCTGGATCGTTTCTTCCCACTTGAGCTTAGGGAGGCCAAGATGACTGAGTTTATCAACCTCAAACTGGGTGGTATGAGTGTGAGGGACTTTGTCTTCAAGTTAATAAGCTCTCTAAGTATGCTCCTATGCTTGTGGCTGACCTATCATGACCCAAGCCTAGGGCCTAAACGTGACCTGCAAATGGGGAACTTGAAGGGACCCTAAACAAGCCTCATAGCATATCATCATACATCCTTGGTCGCAGAAGCAATTAAATAACATGTAAGAATACAAAAAAAGGGCAAAGAGACTAAGGGGAAACTTTCCATAACATAGAATCAAGAGATAATAGAGTCAAACCATAGCATAGATACATAGCTTTGTCCAACAACACCTCACTACATATATAAGAGCGGGGGCCAAGACATACAACTGGGATCACCCTCATAGTCAATAAGAAACAATACAATAATAAAATAACATCTAAAACATAGTAAGAGTTCACAAATTAGGTACCCTGAATGGAGGAATCACCAACTATCTTGGGAATATTTCACTAGCCACGTGGAGGAGGATGCTCAATAGGGACTCTGGTTCCTACATAGTGATATCATGTAGGCATAAAGTATGCATTAATGCGTTTGAATGTACTAAGTATGTAGGATGCAATACAATAACAGATAGGCAACATAGTCAAAATGCAATATCATAAGCAATGGATAGCATAATAACAATATGACATGTATGAGTGATGCTTAAAGTAAAAACAAAATACTTACATAGAACATATTACATGTGTAAGAAGAGACCATCACTTGGCTAATGGGTTTACCACCTTCCATCCTAGGTGATTAAGGTATCAACCCCTTAATTTGGTCATTGAATATACCACCCCCATTTAAGGTGATTGAGGTATCAACTCCCCAATTTGGTTAATGAGGTATCAACCCCTCAATTTGGTTAATGAGGTATCAACCCTCAATTTGGTTAATGAGGTATCAACCCCTCAATTTGGTTAACTTTCATCACTATAGATACTTTTCATGAAATCAACTCATATAAACATTCCATTCATTATCATAAAGTCATTCAACTCATATACCATGCTTTAGACCTTTAACAACTCAAGAATGCACAACCGGACATTTTACCACACACTTGGCGGGTGTGTAGTGCTAGTGTAAAACCATGAAATTCAAGAGTGATATCATGCAATAAAAGTGTAAGTAACATCATTTATAAATACTAGGTAACATTCTCAAGCAACATACATCAAGATCCTTCATCCAAACCAACATTATATCCAAGATTTAGAGCTCAAAACATGCTAAAATAACTTACTTTCATGAACTCAAATCACTATGTAGTAAATTTCTTAATATATAAAATTCATATGTAAAATCAACTTTAAATCATGCAATTTAAGTAAAAAGGAAGCTTGGGCATAATGGGTGAAAGGATCCAATGGTTGAAACCTATATACCTTAGCTTTGGAGAGTTTCTTGCAGAAAACTTTAATGTAAACTTGAAGCTTGGATGGATTCCTTAAGATCTGAAAGAGGTTTGGAACCCTTGAATTTGAGAGAAATATGATTCCAAGTGTTTTAGTGGGTATTGGGGATGTTTAGGATGATATGAGGGTGAAATAAGGGTAAGTATAGGTATTTTAGTGAATGGGAACACTTAGGCCCAAAACTTAAAAGTCTTGGAGCGAAGTCAAAAAAAAGGACCAAAATAGCACTACTTCGCATCGCGGATTACTCACTAGAATTTGCATTTCTACACAAATGAGTTCTACGTAAATGGGCATAAATCCTTCATCTGAACTCGGAATGAGCTAAAACTAAGTGAGTTGGAAAACTAATTCAAAGTGTTTAAGTTGGTAGGTAGTGGGCTACCCAGTACTGTATGTGCTAAGAGATATTCCCCTTTAAATTTGACCCTCCTAAATCGCATTTTTGTGATTTTTAGATTTTGATATGGTTGTTCTAAAATTTGGGTTAGACCCATTAGCCACTCAATTTTACCCCTTGAACAAGAATATGAAGTCAGAATTTTGAAATACTGCATGAATTTTTAGATATACAAAAATTATGATTGCAGGTAATTCCAAGGCATATTTTGGGGCACTTTTTGTGGTCATTTCATGATCGTCGTGCAAGAATGCACAAGTTCATTTGTGGTGTCTCTGATTTGGTTGTTAAGGAATGTCATTTGGCTATGCTTATTTGAGACATGGATATCTCCAAGCACATAGTGTATTCTGAATAGATTGAAGGAGAAAAGCTCAAGGAGAAACGGGTGCATGATCCTAAGAGGACTCGTTATTGGTGAGTTCTCCAACTCCAAGGGTGGTAGTTACAATTGCTACCAATAGGCCAAGTTTCCAATGCTTGGGTTGCTAATGCTAGGGTGTCCGCTCCTAAGGCACCAGTTCATGGTGGGCCATGGTTTCCATAATATGACAAGTATGGGAAAAATCACTTCGGTACTTGTTGGAAGTGGTGTGGTAATACGAACCACAAGGTTGATAATTCTCCTAAGAATACTCGGAGAGGTCAAGGTCAGGTCTCAACATGGGCAAGGCCAACAAAGAGCTCCACAAGGTGTTGCCTCGAGGAACAACAAGTTCACTGATCTTCATGCTCATGAGGAAGTTGAGGAGGCTCTGAATGTTGTTACTGGTATGTTAAAAATATTTGATTTTGATACCTATGCTTTGCTTGATCCGAGTGCAAACTTGTCTTTTGTGACTAAACTGTTTGCTGTTAAGTTTAGCTTGAGTCACAAAATTTTGAGGGACCACTTTTCAGTTTATACCCCCATTGGTGAATCTGTTGTTACTCATAGATTTTATCAGGGTTGTCCTATTTCTATGTTGCATAAAGTCTTTTCGTGTGATCTTGTTGAACTTAAGATGTTCAATTTTGATATGATTCTCATAATGGATTGGTTGCATGCATTGTATGCCCTATAAATTGTAGAACCCAGAAGGTTAAGTTCTAATTAGACATCTTGTAAACTCTTTTAAGATTATATGCTAAGTGTTGGGTTTGGAGGTTATGTTTATGGCTTTGGCTAGCTATGGGCTATCATTACGTGAATTGATTATGAGCTTTATGATATGGTTATATTTATGATGTGAAAGATCCTAAGTCCCGAATCGCCCCCATATAGTGAGTCATACCTACCTGCCACTTAGTATTTTTGTGTTATGTGCTTTGTGAATTCATGTTACTCCCATTACCTATGATATCCCCATAGCGTGAGTCCTATTCTCTTGTCCCTTAGAATAATGTGTTTACTATTTTATTATTCTTCCGAACCAATAATGTGAATATGGATACTTTGAGGATTGTTTGGGAACTCTCGGGTTCCCATTTTCCATGTCACTCCTAGGTCCTAGGTCTGGGGCATGACAGCCCCTTAGGTCGAGCCCCCACCTTCAATAACATTTGGTGCTAAGTTATATCCCATAGAATACATAAATCATGCATATACATACCATTCAATATAATTCATTCTTAATTAAAATCACGCTTTCATAGCTTGTAAAATAATCATCATAATCTTTCATAAAAACTTCTCATGTCATAAGAATAGTCCATCTACTTAACTTTTCACATAGTGTGGCCCACCGTAATATCATCATTATGAAACATTAGGGTCTTAATCATCCTCATTAAAATAGCATCATTATCTTCATAATTATCATTGATCACGTTCAAACGGTACCTCTCACTTCAAGGATAAAGTAATCGTTGTCAAATATAAAACCTAACCATAGGTTAGAATTAAATCCCAAGGAAATACAAGATTTTTCCACATTGATTCACCAACAATCATTTCAAACATCAATTAACTCTATTCTCAATTGGGGGGAGGGGGGGTTGAAATGACTTATGAGAAACTAAAACTATACTAACAAAGCGAAGAGACAATCAAATTGGAGAGCAACTTGGGAAATTGTGTTCCCATGATTCACTAACTCAAACACCTCGGATAACATAACCTAAATTGGGGCATTGCATGTAGGACGGTAAGTTAGGTTCTTCTAACCCTCTTCTGAAGGCGAAGTTCGAAATTCACTATCACTCTTGGTTGTCTACCATAGTGTGCCAACTGACCATTACCTATTGTCCTAGTCAACCTCTCCTTGGTCGGGTTTGGTTGATGATACAAGAACATATCAATCAGATTCTGTCACCCATTTCCTTTTCCTATTCATCACTACCTTGGTCGGGATCATGACGCTAGGCAGGGCTTAATGTTAGCCACCATTAAACAACAAGCAAAATGAAGGAAAATGGATAATACATGCAAATACCAAACTCAAGAACTGCAAATAATCTGGATTATTAAGCTAGCTACTCATGATTCCCACAACACCTAAGTTGTGGGGGTTTAGCAACTCATAGCTTGGGCAGCAACACAAACAATGAATGAAATAAACATAGTTGAGAAATTACCCAAGAAAAATAAAGAACAATAAACCACCTTGAGTTTGGATTCACAAGCTTGGAAGATGAATTTGAATTACAAGTGATTCCAATCCCCAAATTGAGTCTTCAAGATAAGATCCTAGTTTTGTACTCTAAAACCTAAAGATTCTCTCTATAAAATATTCCATGTCTTGTAAAATATGATTCTCCTCAACTAAAAATCCCAACATATACTATTTATAATATTTACAAAAAGGTCCATAAAATTAATTAGAAAATCTTGTCAACAATAGTTACAGCTTGCAGGTATGACCCGTAGGATGTCCTACGGTCCATAGTACGAGTCGTTGTCTAGTCTATGACACGTAGTGCCTTCAGTAATCCATGTTTGTAGTTCTTGGTCCAATTTTAATCAACACTGTTAATCACTACGAGGTCCTCTTCTACGAGTCGTAGTGTGGACCAGGACCCGTACCTTAGACTTGTATGGCTGAATTTCAATTTCTCAGATTTTGATTTTGGAAACTTTTAATCACTATGGTCATCCCCTACGACTCATAGCTTGGTCTACGACTCATAGTGGGTCTCATAGGTCCTTAAATTCAAAAAAATCCTCTACAATTCCCAAAAATCAAGCCAACCTGTATTTTCTGCAAAAATAAACACAAAACATATAAAAACCATAAAATGTTGCATTGAGAACACATAAAATCCCTTGTTTTAGGCACCAAATGTGTTGTATTTTGATAGCACATCAACACCCTCAACATAGAATTGTTGCTTGTCCTAATCAAATCTAGATAGGAAATGAGCAATACATAGTATTCATCCTCATGGCATATATTTCACTCAATTTCAACTCAGGTACCCATACTAACACTTGCAAAACATGGTCATGTAGCTACAAAGAAAACCAAGGCACATTGATGCATTTGAAAATCCAAATATGACAAGTTAAGGAGTGTCAATAATCCACAATCATTGAATGACTAATATGCTAAACATGCAATGCAAATGCCCTCACAGAAAAGAAGTCCCCCTTTTTCATTCAATAAGCCTTCAAAGTAGGTTGAGGGACTGCGCAAGCATAGTCACTCTCACAAATGAGATTCATGCATGATAACCAGTACCATAAGTTTTCCCATACACTCACAACCCTAACTATTGATTGATTGGATTAGAATCACTTTAGGACATCATCGGCTTGTAACGTAGGTTCATAGGGCTTTGGTTTGGCATTTTGGGAAATTATAACTAAAGGCCAACCTTGAACTACGTTTTTCAACACTTTTATCTTAACAACTAAACCATTCTTAAATAGTTCTGCCTTACTCCTTATTCTCAAGCTTTCCGAGTTTTTTTTTTCACTTTTCACTTTGTGCCTTGTTATCCAACTCATTTTGCCTTTTCAACTCATTCTAAGGCATCTTTTTCTCTTACCCGGTACATGAATTTCCATTCTTTCTTCTATTACCAACTAATCACCTCATTTTTGCTATTATACCACAATATAGGTCACCCTCAACTTAGGCTTTTAACCTAAGGTGAAGTACACAATATCCAATCTCTAAACCAGGGCCACTTTTGGTAGCCACCTTCAACTTAGGCTTTTTGCCTCAATGAAGGTTCACAAAGTTCAAGGATAGGACAAGGCAAATATCAAGGTATTTCACTAAATAAGGTTAGGCTAACTAGGTATTAAGAAAGAAAAGTTTCATATGAGGATCAAACAGTTGGAACAAAGGGTAAACTCTTTCATTCAGTGGGTCATTTAGGCAAAAGTGGACTTAATTAAAGAACAATGGCATAAGATCCCTTCCTAATCCAAACAGTCTCCAGTCCAACTCAGAGTAACAAGGAAAGTTCTGAATTAGTAAAAAATGTATGAACGAAACAACATTCAGCTCTCACACACATGGCATTGCATACATAGCTAACATAGATGCACAGTTCATGCTTCAAGCATCAAATTGTCGTCACTTGGTCAGAACAAACATTGCCAAACCCTTCACTCATGTAAGATTGCAAAAATAACTACAAATCACAAAAATTTTGTGGGTACCAATTTTCCAAAACGTTTCATAAAATCTATTCAAAAGTATGTACATGCCAAAAATAATCACCATATATCAACAAATCATCCAAAACACCTAAAAACATATCGATTCAACATAATAATAAAAATCATCCACAAGGCATAGGAAACACGGCTAGAAAACCTTGGGATATCAAAGCTAGGATAGTTATGGATTAAAGGATACTCAGACTTCACCCTAATCCACAACTACCCATACCCCACCAAAACAAATGTACTTTATCCTCAAAGTATATAACAAAAACTAAATAAAAGCAGGGGTCAAAATAGCAAACATCAAAAGGTGCTCAAGCTCCGGTATCTATTTGGTCATGAATGGCTCCCATCTTCAGAATGGTCTGGGCTATAGTTGTGCTAGATGAGGCAACTCCATGCAATCTGTCAAGCTCCATAGCTCTCCTCTGCTCCTCCTTCTCTCTCTATCTCTGCACGACAAACTCCATGAGTTACTCCTCCAGCTCTTCATTCTCCTCAGAGGTCCTCTACTGCTTATACCCCTTCTCTGCAGGCTACTCTAGTGTAACTGGACTAGTAGTAGTGGCAGCTGGAGATGAACCCTCTGTAGATAGCTTAGGAGGAAATGGCTCAGGAATGAAAGGAAGTGTTGCTCGCTAGAGAGCCACCGGATTCTCGTCAGCCTTGATCAGACTAGGATCTATGGTGTGAAGGGCTCGATGTGTGGATCAATATGTAGAGAGACTCACGGCCCAGCTTCTATGTATAACTTATGGATCAGGATTGGAAAGGGAATGCATGTGTTCCTCCGGAGTGCTGACTCGTCAATCTGCTCGGCCATCACACAGGCCCAATCAATATCATAACCAGCAGAGATGCTGGTTAGCAGGACTGCTCGCTCCAATGTGATGACACTATCAGTGAAGGTGGGTCAGATACGAGCCCGGATGATAGCCCACCAAAATTTAGCGAGGAAGAAGAGAGATGACTTCATGATGGGCTCTATACGTGTAGTGACCCATGTAGTCTCGGGGTCATTCTATGCTATCTGTCTGGCCACCCATCTTAGAATCTCGATCCTCTGGTCCACAATCTTCCCAATCACAGCCCATCTCATCTTGTTGATCCGGCTATTATACGCGGCTATGGACTACGGCACTCTGTAAGTAGGCCCAAACTTTACTCGGCGGATAGTTTCCTATGAAATGTTCACCCACTGGCCTTGAACTAGAACTTCTCTCAACCAGGGCTGATCAAGGGCCTTCTACCATTTTGGAAGATCTTGAAGCGTAGTAGGGGCATACGCAGCATAGAACTTCCATACTAAAAGTGGGGCATACTTGCCCAGCTTTGTTGTTGGCCACCTGAGACCATGCCTGTCTATCTCAGCCTCCAAAGCAGGGACATGACTCATGCCAGAATCAATTAGTGGGGGCTCCTCATAGAATGGTTGCACAGGCTTCCCCTGCCCCTTAGGCTCTAGCTCTTGCCTGTAGATAGCCTCCATGCCTTCAATCCTCCATCGGTGGTGTTGAGGATCATAAGCAAAAATGGATAGGTCGATCGAGGACTGGGATGCTTCTCCTATTTTAGGCATGTCATATGTCTCAGACCAATCTACACTTTCGTCCTCATCAGATTGGGAGGTACTCTCAACTTCCATCAGAGTCTATGCAATCTGAGCTCTAGTTTGAGGCCTCTGAGCCTCAGGGTCAATCAGGACATCCGGTTCTCCATTTGAACCCTCAGAACGTTCGTTGTCTGAGTCCTTATCTCTTAGCCTCCTGTTGAAGGTCCAAATAGCTGCATTGCTATTCTTTGGAGGCATTATACCTTAAATATTCATCATAAACCAACAGTTAGCCCTAGATTAGCTAAAAAAATAATAAAGACAGAAAAAAGAACAAAAACAAACAACAACAAAAGGAAAATACTCAATAAAATCAACAATGCACTAGTTGCAGGTTGCAGGTATGAGGCCTTGGTACGATTCCTAGTGGAGACTATGAGTCGTACTGTGGTCTCATAGTCTGCAGTTACCTAGCAAAAGTTTATACTAAAATCTGGTACGAGGCTCAGTTATGAATCGTAGCCGTTACTACGGGTCATAGACTGGGCTCGTACCAAATTTCAGTAACCAAAATTAATCACAAGGCAAGTTCACGAGACCCCACTATGGTTTGTAGTGGACACTACCACCCATAGGTAGGTCTTATATGGTAAGTTCTAAGGAACCTTGGGTCACTGTTCTTCCCTACGAGGGGAAACTACGACCCTAGGCCCTTCTACGAGTAGTGGGAGGCCCTCATAGCGGGGAACAACAAGTACCTAAAATACCTACTACATCACCACACAAACCACAAAAACTCATCTAAGAAATAATTTAAATAGCATCGAAGTAATCTCACATTCAACATAGTAAGCACATAAAAATACGACCCCTAAACATGATATTGAAATTAAAAGCCTAGTCCAAAATCACTCCCAACAATACACAATCAACAAAATCAACCCTCCAAAACATTCACAAACAACTTACGTCATCATTCCCTGAGCATACAACCAAATCACCTGCCACGCCCCAAAGTCCTGTTAGGGTGGACTGGCACCCGTTGCCGATAAGGCTCGGGAGAAACAATCTATATCTATCCTCTTTGTATACGTACTATAAGTAATATCCATGTTTGGCATGCTTCTGAGGAGATAAATAGTATTGACAAGCTAAAAGGAGTTACATATAGCCAGGTCGTTGGGGCCTCAGTGTCTAAAGTACGAGATATGACCATATGTTGATTTACATAGTCTACAAAGCCTCTAGTAAGAGAAAGTATCTGCATATGTTTGGGACAGCCCCCGTCTGAATTATTTGTCTAATGCAAACATATAAGGTCTAAACACACACAAAGCTCCGGAACAACCTGGAGCTTGGTAAGAGCAGCTGAATTTCCTGTACTCTACCGGGGAGATCTACTAGCACCTGTACCTGCAGCATCTCAAGGAATCAGAATCCACGATCCAGTCATCCTTGAAGTTGATGCTAGCATAAGCATTTACCGAGGTAGTTTCCGTTGAGAAG
>JAABOM020035474.1:0-16995 GCA_011800125.2 Solanum clarkiae
AATTATCTACACTACCTAAACATGTCGGTTCAACAGAAATGAAAACATCCACAAGAAAAAAGAAATACTGCAAGAAAACCTTAGGATTAAAAATAGGGGAAGTTATAGACTCTAGGGTACTCAAACTTCACCCTAATCCATAACTTACCACACCCCACCAAAAGAAGATACTTTGCCCTCAAAGTAAACACATATCAGTAATAAGTGAAACAAGGGGCATAACTTTGGTTTCCTACCAAGAAGCTCCTAATTTAGTGTCGCGGAACGATGATATGAACTTCAGTGCTCATGCTTCTTCAAGGTCCCGGACCGCCACTGTCTTGATTTCCTCCATATCAGCCATGTATAGCTTGATTCTTTGACCATTGACCTTGAAGATTTTTCCATCCTTGCTTTCTAACTCAATGGCACCATGATTAGAAACACGTACTACTCGGAAGGGCCCCATCCACTTGGATCTTGGTTTCCTAGGAAATCATTTTAGCCTAGAGTTGTAAAACAACGCCATGTCTCCTGGTGTAAATTGGTCGTTCTCGATTCTGCGATCATGTTGAACCTTCATTCTTTGCTTGTATAAGGCAGAGCTCTCATATGCTCACAACCGGAATTTATCATGTTCATTAATTTATATTAGCCTAGATGTTGTTGCTTCATTCCAATCTAGGTTTAGCATTTTTAATGCCCAAATTGCTTTGTGCTCAAGTTTAACTGGCAGGTGACAAGCCTTTCCAAATACCAATTGACATGGAAACGTACCAATTGGTGCTTTTAAGGTAGTGCGGTAGGCCCACAGTGCATCATCCAACTTACGAGACCAAACAGTGCGATTCACATTCACAGTCTTGGAAAAGATTTGTTTTATCTCTCTATTTGACACTTCTACTTGCCCGCTTATTTGGTGATCATAAGGCTTCGCCACCCAATGTTTTACACCATACCTCTCAAGGAGAGCTTTGAACAATCTGTTACAAAAATGAGAGCCTCCGTCATTGATAATTGCTTGAGGTGTTCCAAACTTGGTGAAAATATTTCTTCAAAGAAAACTTGTGACACTCTTTCCCTCATTCTTTTGCAAGGCTATGGATTTCACCCATTTAGAGACGTAATCTAAAGCGACTTGGATATACTTATTCCCAAGAGAACTAACAAAGGGTCCCATGAAAGTCAATACCCTAGACATCAAACAACTCGATAACCAAAATAGGATTAAGAGGAAGTTTTTGTCTCTGTGAGACTCCACCCTCTCTTTGGCACCTATCACAAGACTTGACATAATCATGAGCATCCTAATGTATAGATTACCAATAGTATCCACACTGTAATACCTTATACGAGCTCCAATGTGATGGCCACCAATCAACGAAGAGTGGCATGCTTCAAGAATACTCATCATTTCCACTTCTCGAACACATCTAAGAATGATCCCATCGGCACATATGCGAAATAGGTATGGTTCATCCCAAAAGAATTTCTTTACATCATGCATGAACCTGTGACATTGATGGGTATTGAGATCAGGCGACACTATATCACTCACCAGATAATTGGCATAATCTACAAACCAAGGGATAAGATCATGTGAGACTGCCAACACCCTCTCATCAGGAAAGGAATCGTCAATATCAAGACCATCTTCAAACTGCATCATAGCTTCATCCTCTAATCTGGAGAGATGGTCGGCGACTTGATTCTCTGACCCTTTTCTACCAGTCACATCAAAGTTGAATTTTGCAGTAGAAGCACCTATATGATCAGCCTCAGTTTTGCATCCTTCCTAGCAATCAAATGCTTGAGTGATGCGTGGTCCATGTGCACTATCACCTTGGCTCCCGACAAGTATGATAGAAATTTCTCAAATGCAAAGACTAGTGCAAGCAACTCTTGCTCAGTGACTATGTACTTTTTCTGGCCCATATTGAGTACCGTACTAGCATAGTAGATAGGATGTAGAATCTTCTCCCTATGCTGTCCCAGTACCATACCTCAGGCAACTCCACTAGCATCAAACAATAGTTCAAAGGGTTTTGACCAATCTAGGGCCATTATGACGGGCTCCAAGGTCAACCTTCTCTTCAATTCTTCAAAGGCTTGCATACAGACATCATCGAACACAAATTTGGCATCCTTCTCCAATAGTTTGCACAAAGGTTGTGATATCATGGAAAATCCTTTATAAAGTATCGGTAGAACCCTGCATGACCCAAGAAGCTCCTAACACCTTTTACATAGATCGATTGTAGGATTTATCAATAACTTCAATCTTCGCTTTATCAACCTTAATGTCTTTGCCAGAAATTCTATGACCAAGCATAATAACTTCCTTGACCATGAAGTCACACTTCTCCCAATTAAATACTGGGTGACTTTTGACACATCTTTGCTAAACATTATGCAAATGTAAAATATACTCTTCAAATGATTGGCCAACCCCACTAAAATCATCCATGAACACCTCAATAGTACTTTCAACCGTGTCTGAGAAAATAGACGTCATGCATCTTTGAAATGTTGTCGGAGCATTGCACAACCCAAATGGTATCCTCTTAAATGCAAATGTGCTATAAGGGCAGGTAAAGTTGTCTTTTCTTGATATTCTGGTGCAATGACAATTTAGTTGTATCCAGAATACCCGTCAAGGAAGCAACACCAACCTTTCTCTGCAAGTCTATCAAGAATTTGATCTATGAATGGCATAGAAAAATGATCTTTCTCTGTGGAGGCTTTAAGCTTTAGATAATCCGTACACACTCTCCATCTAATGACTAGTCACATGGGAATCAATGCATTTTTGGCATTAGTCACCACTGTGATACCCACTCTTTTTCGGAACTTACTATACGGGGTTGACCCATTCACTGTCGACAATAGGATAGATTACTGTTGCGTCCAAACACTTGATGATTTCTTTCTGAATGACTTCTTGCATTGGAGGATTCAACCATCTCTTAAGCTCAAGACTAGGCTTATAATCTTTGAATAGTTGAATCTTGTGAGTGCATAGTCCAGGAGGTATACCAATTATATATGCAATTATCTATCCAATAGCCCTTTTGATTTGTTTAAGCATTGAGACAAGGGCCTCTGCTTGTCCTTCACTCAAGTCAGCTACAATGATGACTGATAATGTATTATTTTCTCCCAAGTATACATATTTCAGATGCGCCGAAAGTGCCTTCAGCTCTAACTCAGTGGGATTTCTATGGATGGTTTTGTGGGTGGAGTTTCCCCGTTTTTCAAATCTGACTCCAACTTGGTTTGTCGCCTCGGGCCAAACGATACTCCTAGAGCATTATAAGTCTCCTTATAGTCTGGATGTTGTCACCATCAAAATTCATCAACAAAGCTGCCAAAGGATCAATCCCCCGTCGTGACTCAACTGGGACTGCTACTTCATCATCATCAACAGTTTCAATCATTGAGATGACCCGAAGATCACAGTTTTTCCTCTCTTGTTGGCAAACCTGAAACACAACTGTATCTTCACCAAATCTGAATGTGAGCAGCCCCTTTCCATGTCAACCGGCGCACGACCTGTGGCTAAGAAAGGCCTTCCTAAGATAATAGGAACTGCAAAATCAACCTAGCAGTCAAGTATAACAAACTCTACAGGAAATATAAATTTATCTACATTTACCAGCACATCATAAAGTATCCCCATAGGTTTCTTGACTGTCTTGTCTGCCATTAGTAACCGTATCTTTATAGGGGCAGGAGTGCCCAAACCAAGCCTTTTGAAGACGGCCAAGGGGCATCAAATTAATACTAGCTCCTAATCATAAAGTGCTTTGGAAAATGCAAGCTCTCCAATAGTACATGGTATGGTGAAAGCACCTAGTCTTCACCTTTCTGGACCAATGACTTGGTGGTGATGGCACTACAATGTTGGAAACTTTGGGAGAGATCTTGGCTAACTGTTTACTTCTTCTTAACTAGATCCTTCATCCACTTTGCATGCCCAGGCATTCTCTCTAGAGCTTCAATTAAAGGAATGTTCACCAATAATTTCTTGAGCAACGGCAAAAACTGTTCAAACTTATCTCCTGTTTTTTCTTCTTGGGCCTTTTAGGAAAAGGTGGAGGAGGTCTTGGAAAGATCTATACCTCATTGGTTGCTCTTTTGTTTCGTGTATTTTTGCCTCTTTACTCTCCAAGACTCCTTCCTCAATCTCGAATTTATTTTCAACACCCTTCTCATAAGCTTCATCCTCAACTACCGGCATAGGGGGATCGATGATACTTTTACCGTTTCTAGTCATAACCTCCATGCAATGGCCATCATTCTTGGGATTTTGAACTGTATTGCTTGGTAAAGTGCCCTTTTAGCATTGGTTCAATTGCGAAGAAACTTGTCCAAATTGTTGTTCCAATTGTTTGATAGCTATCGAGTGAGACTCTATCTTTTGATTTATGCTTGAAATGTCCGATTTCATTCCTTTCAAGGTCTCATATTGATGGTTGGCGCTCTTCAATAACATGTCAAACATCTCTTCAATGCTAGAAGTAATTTGCTAGATATCACAATTGTGAGGTGGCACATTAGGACCATTTCTATAACCATCTCTTCTACCCCATTCAGTATCCGACACCCTCTCCGTTTCATAATAACCACCTCGATTGTCTCTATATGCACCATCATGGTTTTAGTTCCAACCTTGCTTTATGGAACCCTACCTCCAATAGTCCATGTTGGACCCTCAGGAATTGGTTCGGAGACCCTCCGATTGGTTACTTACGAAGCAAGCATCTTCATCAAAGAGTGGTTTATCATATATAGGTGCCTTAGGAGGTTGGTGTGTCACCGCTTGACCACTTGTTTGGTTTTGCTCTAAGACCAAGTCCATGCTTGTGTGAAGTTGAGCAAGTTATTGCATGATCTCCTTCTTGACCTTTAACCCCATGCTCTTTTTTTTTCACCACTTGCTCTATACTTTTCGCAATTAATGGAAAGGGGTTGATCAAGAAATATGCCTCCTATGATTGTGTCGGCACAAGCTTGACTATTCTCATCTAAAGCCCGATAGAAAATCACAACCAAGGCATAACCAACAATCTTATAATCAGGAACCATTAGCAAACACTTTGTGAACCTCTCCCATGTGGTACTAATAGAGTCACCGGGCAATTACTCAAAATTGTTTATTTGGTCTTTGTGCTTAAGCTTCTTTGACCTTGGAAAGTACCTTTATAGAAAGACTCTAAAGCTCTGCCCAGCTTGTTATTGTACTTTGGAAAGCTCAGACAGCCACACAGTTGCATTGTCGGTTAGTGGAAATGGGAACACTTGCAAACCAATTGCATCCAAAGAAAGATTTTGTGTCCCCATGAAACTTTTGTAAACAAAGGTGACATTATAGAGATGACGATGGGGATCCTCTAAAGGTAACCCTGTAAGCAAAACATAGTTTTTGGGCATTTAGAGTAATCCACTCGACACCGTGAACTTAGTGTCTGTCAGTAATGGTGGCAACACTATAACACCAGTAACGTCCATGGCCGTAGGGTTCAAGCGATATTCATTCCAACCATAAGCATTATCGTTGAAATCCCTAAGTTGTGGCCTATTATCCCTTAGTGATGGATTCTCCTCTCTTCCCATATCATCATTCACATTCATTTTTTCCTCAACCGCAGTATCTCTCATTTACATGAGCCATTCTTCTAGTGATTCAATGGATATCCAAATTGATCAGAGCTAAGGGATTGCCCTAGCTCCTTGTGTTGGGCATACAACCTAGTACACCCTGCAAGTAAGACTAAACAACAAAAACAAAAATAAAAGTAAAAAAATACAAGAAAATCTAGAAATAAACACTTAAATTAACTAATAGTGAAATTAAGTCAAGAACCTAGTCGTATTCCCCGGGGAAGGCGCCATAACTTTTATATTCACGCTCCAACAGTAAAGGGGTCGCAGTCAGCAATAAATCTAACCAAAGGTTAGGATCGAATCCACAGGGAATACGAGGCTTGACTATGTTGACCCACTGTCAATCATTTCAAGTGTTGATCACTATGTTCTCTAAATTGGGGGGGGGGTGATTCAAACTGAAGAACAAAACACACACTACACTAATTATGCAAGAAGACGAAGAAATTCAGGGACAACCTGGGAATTGTGTTCCCCATGATTGTTTAACTTAATTACCCTAGAAAACATAACTCTAATTAGGAATTCGCATGTAGGACGATAACTCAGGTTCTTCTAGCCCTTTTATGAAGGTGAACATCGAATTTCACCATGGTGCTTGGTCGGCAACCATAGCATGCCATCTAACCGTTCCCATTGTCCTAGTCAACCTTCCCTTGGTCAGGTTTAGTTGATTAGATGAGAACACATCAATCGACTCCTATCATCTACTTCCTTTTTCCTATTCGTCACTACCTTGGTCAGGATCATGATAGTAGGAGGAGTTTGCTGTTGGCCACTACCAAACAACAATCAAAGCAAAGGGAAATAAACAATACATGCAAAAAAACCCATCAAAGAAATGCACAAAGTTTAGGTTATTTTGAGTCAACTACTCATGGTTCCAACAACCCTAAGTTGTGGGTTCTTAGCTACTCATGGCTAAGGCAAAATCAAAAACAATGAGTGGATTCTAAGCTACTCATGGCTAGGAAAAATCAATAGCAATGAAAAAGAGAGACATAGTTGAGAGATTACCCAAAACAATGAAGAACAAAGACACCTTCAAATTGAAAATCACAAGCTTGGATTAATGGCAAATGAGTACAATGTGATTTTTCAATCCCCGAAAGTGGGTCTTCTAATTAAAAATTGAAATCTACACTAAATCCTAGAAATGTTCTAAAATATTCAAGAGAGAATATTCAAAGTTGAGAAATCTTAAAATGTTCAAAGTCTGGTGCTAGAATCCTAACATTAAGTATTTATATTATTTACAAAATCACCCTAAAAATTAAATAGAAAATGTAACTGGCAGCAATTACATCTAGCAGATACGACTCGTAGGGTGACCTACAAGTAGTAATCGAGGTCTTGTAGTCAGCATCTAGCATTTTGGACCTAAATGATATGACCCACTGTTACGAGTCGTTGCTTGGGCTACGACTCGTGTACTCCTCTCATAGTGTTGGCCTGTAGTTCTTGGTCCAAACTTTTGGCTCACTGTTTCTTGCTACCATCCCCACCTATACGAGTAGTAGTGAGACTAACGACTTGTAGGGTAGCCTCTTATGGCTGACCTCCACTTCTCAAATTTTTTATTTTCCTCTTTGGAACTCACTATGAAGGGAATTCTATGAGTCGTAGCATGAGCTACGACTTGTAGGGTGGCTCGTAGGGCCTGACTTGATCAAAATCTGCACTTTTCTTCCCAAAATCATGTTAACCTATATTTTATGCACAACCAACACAGAAATACATAAAAACCATAAAAATTTGCATTAAGAACTTGCAAAATTCCTTGTTTTGGGCATCAAATGTGTTGTATTTTGACAGGACATCACTAGCCACATGGAGGATGATTAGGTGTTGCTCCGGTTCCTACAGCGTAACATCATCTAGGCATAGAGTGTGCATTAGTACATTTGAATGTACTAAGTATGTAGGATGCAATGCAACAAGACATAAAGCAACATAGTCAAAATGCATCGTTATAAGCAATAGATAAGTATAATATCAATACTGCATGGATGATCAATGCTTGACGTAAAACGTGTTTATAGATTATATAACTTGTAAATATAGATTACAGTGTAGGAAGAGACCATAATCATCATAGCCCAAGCATACTATCACTTGAACTTCAAGGCATACCATCCCCTTGGAAGGTGATTAAGGTATCTATCCCTTAACGTGGTAGTACGGGCATGCCACCCCACGACAAGGTTATTGAGGTACATACTCCTCAATGTGGTAGTATAAGAATGCCACCCTCTCAATAAGGTGATTGAGGTATATACCTCTCAATGTGGTAGTACGGGCATGCCACCCCCGACAAGGTGATTGAGGCACATACCCGTCAACGTGGTAGTACGTGCATGCCACTCCCCGATAAGCTGATTGACTCTTGTCACCCCCTCAACAAAGTGATTGGGCATGCCACTCCCCAACAAGTTGTGTTCAACCTGCAACATCATAGATACTTTTCATAAATTCAATACATGCATACAATCCCTTAATCATCAAAACTACATTTAACTTGTAAATCAAGTAATAGAGCATCAATAACTCAAGAATCCTTGTTAAAATATTTTATTAAACACTTGATGGGTGTGTAATGCTAGTTAGAAGTCACATAATCCAAGGGTGAAATAATATTAGAAAACTCAATGTAAAACAACCCATCAACACATAGTAAAATGCTCATGTAAGATACCTTGAAATTCATCATCAAATCTCATAATAGATCATAGTTTGAAAGCTTAAAACATACATAGCCACAATAGACAAACCATTTCATAGTATAAGCTTGAAATAGTAGACATGCATTTTCAATCGACACTTCATAAATCCCAACATAGTTTATAATGATAATCCATAATAAGTAAAACCCATAAGTAATACAACTTGAAAACATGCAATTTTCATAAAATAGGAAGGTTAGGCTCCATGGGTGGAAGGACTCAATGGTTGAAACCACATACCTTAAAATTGAGTTTTCTTGATGTAGACTTGAAGGAGACTTGAAGTTTTAATAGAGTTATTAAAATCCGGAATTATGCTTGAGACACTTGAATTTGGATGAAATATTTGGTTAAGTGTTAGACAGGGTTTTGAGAGGGTCTTGAGTGATATAGAGTTGAAAAATGGCTAAGTATAGTGATTTTCATATATATATGGCCATGAGGCCAAGACCCCAATGCCTTATGTTGAAATAGGAAAATTAAGGAAGTGATTTTATTTGGAAAAATGACCTTGGTTTTGGAAAATTCGATTTATTACTTAATTGATTTAAGTAAACCAAATTTTTAAAATGAAGCAGAGTCACCTTTAATTTTTAGGTAAAATCAAGAAAACCCTTAAAATATTTTTAAAAGACTTAAACAGAAAAA
Organism: Solanum clarkiae; assembly: GCA_011800125.2. Taxonomy (NCBI): domain Eukaryota; kingdom Viridiplantae; phylum Streptophyta; class Magnoliopsida; order Solanales; family Solanaceae; genus Solanum; species Solanum clarkiae. The sequence continues at coordinate 9,018 of JAABOM020035474.1, forward strand.
TCTTTTAAAGATCCAAAGAAAAGGTTTGGGTTCACATTTCCACTTCAAAAAGATTTTACGCACTTGAAAATGGCCGCTAACACGCAGTTGTCCGACGATTAGAAATTTGACTAACTTTTTAAAAAAAAATTGATTAACAGGCTTTAAAAGAAATTAAAGAAAAAGGTCTTAAGACTTAACAGAATTTGTTCAATTTTGAAAACTTAACAAAATTTTGAGAATTTTGAGATACTAGAATTTTAAAACTACTATACAATTAAAATGTGAAAGAAAAGGGAATGTGAGACTTTTCGAAGAACAAACATTTGAACCATTTAAAGGAATTTCGTAAAAAATCCAATATTTAGAAAATGATCTTAGTACATAAAAAATTCACAAAATCATTAGAATGAGATTTAACACAGATGGTAGACTTCGGGAGAAATTAATTAGATTAAACAAAATAACTACAAAATTAATGTTATTAGAGACAAATAACAAGTATAACCAACAAATAAATATACAAGGAACCAAAAAAAATAAGATTGCGCTTTGACAGGCCCAACTACAAAACGTGTCCTAATTGTAAAATTTGGGCCTGCCTGGTCTATTGGATTTTGGCTTGCTGCTACTCTTTGAACTTGAGCTTTAGCCCATTTTATCTTTTGTATACATTAGTTGTATACTGTGTGTATATCTGTGTATATCCATTGGTTTTTCAGCTTTGATGGCTTGCATTTCAGCTCCAAAATTTGTCATTAACATGGGCTGACTCAGGAAGAAACTTGGGCCTCCATAGCATATCAGAAAATGCAAAAGTGAATAGGGGAGTCCCGATGGACTCACGAGGATTTCACACAATAAAGAAAAGAAAAATAATTAGTATACGAACAAGAGATTATCTGAAGCATAACTTGGAAAGGAAAATCAAGTATCCTATTAAAAAAATCCACTGCTAATGTAAATTCACTTAGGATTGAGAAGGAGAATAACATGAAAATCAATAGATGATGCTAAAATAAACCTTTTATTTATAATTGATGTGGGTGAACTAGTCATATCTTTAAACTTATCAGATGAAGTTAAAGCAAGCTAAGAAAATGCAATAACAAAACTTTCAAATAGTTCATAATAAGTAAGAAAGGCTCTAGAAAATGGACTACGTATATCATGAAACAAAAATAAAATTCACTCATTCTTTTCATGTAATAAACTTCATAAAGAAAATAAGATCCAACAACAAGCTGAAAATCTGAAAAATTAATAAGAAATATTGACTTTTGAAGGCTAGGACTCAAGTTACCTACCTTATGCAGCATGTAACATACCGTTAAACTTGTTGAGACCGCATTAAAAGTCAAATTTCATACTACATTCTCTTATGTTCATACTTAAAATGACTTATGGGAAACAACAAGAGCAACCCAGAACATGAATCCAGCAAAATAACGATAAAATACTCATGTCGAGTGGGTCTTTTAGCTATTGCAGTCAGCAGCCATTCAAAAGATAGAAAAGGTATCAAAAGGTAGAAAGAAACACAAAAGAGAACTCATTCTCAGAGATATAGCACAAGAAAATCTTAACAATGACCATGTCACACTGTAAACTAATAAAAATAGCTAAACTAATAACAACAAGCTACAATCTTCCCATTAATGTTACCAGCAAGATGAACTAAAATAAGTTAAAATTGAAAAGACATTTACCTTTTTTGGAGCAATGAACTGAGATAACAAGCCTAAAAGCGAATCCTTTCCATAAGAAAGAGTTTTCTATGAAATTTTTAACCTCGGAAAGGGGAACTTCTGGTCTTAGAAAAATCAAGAATTGAACTTGCTTAGGAAATTTCTAAAGGTATTTCAAAGGTGGGGAATGGCTCCTAAATGAAATTTCGATGATGTTTTTTTATCCCAAAAATTCGCCCCTATTAATGGAACGAAAGGGGAATTTTATAACTTAAGGCAAGAATTGGGAGGAAATTGAATTCAAAATTTGAATCCTCCATTCGAGAAACGTCGGGGACTGTCAGGTGACTCCGATTGGAGCCGTTTGAATTGTTGGGCGTTCATGTTTTTGTTGTTGGTGCGTATTCTTGTTTGAATAAAGAAGAAAGATGAGAGAGGAGTGACAATGTGCGTGTGAGGAGAAGAATAGACAATGAAAAAAAAGGGACATGTGGGTCCCACTTAGAAAAGAAAAGAGAAAGTTAAAGAAAAAGTAAAGTAAAAAAGGAAAAAGTGCAGGGACATGTGGGATCGGGGGCGCGGGTTTGAATTTTAAAACACGTGATAAATTAAAATAGATCAATTAACAAGCTTCTTTAAAATTAACTAAGCGAAATAATTAACTCAATTATGAATTACTTAAATTTTTTTAAAAAAATAATTTGTAAAATAAACAAGAATGTATTCTTTTAGTTTTTGGATGATCATGAGAAAGTATGTAATTACATAACGTACAAATATATATATATAATACCAAAAGATAGCTTAAAATATTATACAATACAAAAAAAATAACTCAAAATATTATACAATAATTATTTCAAATTGTTAAAAATTGATGAAGCTCAATAATTAATTTATAATGTGGAGGGTCAAAATTGGGTGTCAACAGCTGCCCCTTTCTTTGGATAGGGTTGATGAAAGAGACCCTGGACAAAGAAATTTGACACATCCAATTTTGACCTACCACACTTTCGTCTTTTAAAGGAAAAGTACGGATTTAGGGAAGTTATGGCCGGACCCTGGTATTGGGTTTCGTACTTATCTCATGTTACATGAGAATTCAGACCACTTGTATTTCAAGATGCTTGATTTAACACACGATTATGAAAGAATTCAAAAGCTATTTCACATTCAAATTATGGAGAGACTAAAAAGCTCAGGAATAGAAAGAGGGGAGGTTGGAATATAGTCGAGTTTTCACTAGGGAGATCGCCCATATATTCCAGACACGGGAATCAGACTGCTTGTAGTTTGACTCAATCGGTTGAAAAGGAAATCTTCTTATACTGAGATAACCTTCGGTTGGGATGAGTGACAAATGAGCTTATGAAAAAGAGGCTTGTAACCTCTCAGCCATGAATGTGGAGCTCTTCATATTCATAAGTAAGAATTTTACATGGACATAACTTTTCAAAACTCTTGGTGTATTGTCACTCAGATTGAAAATATTGCTTCTGGTGAGAGATGAGATCAACTGGATGCGAAACTGAAAACTAACAAACTCAAAAAAAAGGTATCTACATGCCTTCTAATAGGGGTGTGGTTGGATTGTGGTGGGAGTCTCTTCTCAGCTCACGTCTAAAGCATTTGACATTCCTCTTCACACTATGTCCCAGTTTGTTGCTAAGAAAAATTTCCATGTTGTGCTGCATCCCATTTGATGACGTCCACACCTGTGGTTTGTTTTGAGAATTCACCCTATCGAATGCTCTCGATAACTAAGATAAAATTGTTAGTAAAATCATAATTCAAATACAGAGATGATATCTCTTACCATGTTTGGCATATATTCAACGTGATTGATAATGATTCAACATAGTACAACAGATGATGGCCCTCCCGGCGATTTGAAATTCATAATGTCCCTCTTGGAAATTATGATGAAATGTCCCTCTCGGCAGATTGAAAATAAAATGGACCTCTGGGGGTAACTGGAAAATAAAATGGCCCTTTGGGCAACTGAAAAGTAAACTAGCCCTCTGGGGGCACTAAAAAGTAAATTGGCCCACTGGGGGCAATTAAAAATTGAAAATAATAGTCCAGCTGTAACGAGGTGAATGGATCGATAATTATCCAACTGTAATGAGATGGATGGCTTGATAACATGAAATGGACCTCTGTGGGCAACTGGAAAGTAAATGATAGTCCAACTGTAACAAGGTGGATGGATCGATAAATATCCAACTGTAAAGGGGTGGATGGCCTGATAATATGAAATGATGAAATGGCCCTCTGAGGAAACTGGAAAATAAAATGACCCTCTGGGGCAACTGAAAAATAAATAATAGTCCGACTGTAACAAGGTGGACGACTCAATAATTATCCAACTGTAATGAGGTGGATGGCTCGATAACATGAAATGATGAAATGGCCCTCCGGGGGCAACTGGCAAATAAAATAATAGTCCAACTTTAACAATGGCTCGATAATTATCCAACTATAATGGGGTGGATGGACCGATAATATCCATTCAATTTGAAGTAAAGATTCTAAAATAGAAAAAAAAAACTATGTGAATCGCTTATGGATGGTTAACCCAAAATATTCATACGTCGAGGCCCTTGAGTAGACAAGTAAAAAGCACAAACCTTATAGGGTGAGTAACCTAAAAATTTTAAAACGTTAACATTCGCATTGTCAACAAACATGTATGCTTATATAGATATGTGACGATCATCCTAATAGACAAAACAAAAATCATATTGACATATATATTTGTCATAGTTATGGCTCTATCTCTTTTAAGAGACAGAATGATCTAGATAAAAAGGTAAAAACCTTTTATATGAAGATTAAAGCCATTCTCATCATCTTATGACAAACTCAACATACTTTGAGTTTATCGCAAGAGATCTTCAATCGTTCTTGAAGACTTGAAACTAACTTGACAATTTTGATTGTCATGAGGATACGTGATCTTCAGCATCATTTGATTTGATGGACTTGTCATTTTGTTATTGCAATACTTCTGCAAATAGCATCATCTTTAGATTTGATATAAATTTCAGGGATGATTCCAGCCTTACTAACTTAGCCACCTGTAAAACTTGAGACCAGGTGTTAGCACTCATAACGAAGTAAAGTGTATAATTGAAGATAAAGCATGAGTTTATGTCATTTAGCTATAAAGATCAGGCTATGACAGACATGAGTGGTGATCTTAATCGTGACTTGTCACAAATTGATGTTTTCTCCATTGCAATCCTGTAGTCCTTGTTCGTGGTTTGTATCTTGCAATACTGATTTGATTCTTTTGAACTTTGAGAGCATCTGTCGAGCTTGTGTCCAATTACTGCAAAAAATTAATGAAAATAGTTAGAAGTCATTTTTACGTAATTCAATAAATTAAAGATAAGATGAGCTGAGAAATTGTTTGATTGATTGAAACGAGGCCACGGTAGGTGTAAATGGTGCCTTATACATAAAGATTTTGATATCATAATCTTTGTGATTTTGTTGTTCCTGCATCTAAAGAGAAATTCTTAGTTTGAGAGAATTGATTTGTGTTGGCCTTGTCCTCGTGCTCCCTCACGCAATTGACCTACACACTTATTCACTTTTTGAAATGCAGCTTTAGCTGAATTTTTTAGGACCTTCCTCAAAATTCTACTCCAGTTTGCTTGAATGTAGCAAATGTCATCTTTCTGTAATTCTAAGACCTTCTTAAAACTCTGCTTCCAGTTACATATTTCAATAAAATCCCAAACTTTAGTCGCTGGAGAAAAATCTTTAAGAGGAAATTTTGAGACCCTCTCAAAAATTTCTGCCCAGTTGCATATTATGATTCTCAATCTTGTTGGAGAAACTCATATTCTAGAGAATTTTTTAGATCAGTTTTCATTATAAAGAGAAATGAAAATCTAATGGGGAATATGACCGAGCCGTTATGGCGCCTACGTATCCCATTGAGGCGGGAATCAGGTCAAATATAGTTCCAATCAAAAGAGGTAATAAAAAGAATAAAGGGATGACTAAAGCTGACTTAGACAACCTACGTATCTCATTCTTGAGAATTAAGGTCAGACGTAGTTCCTTACAAAGTAAATATGCACTAAAGAGAGATTAAACATGCAATTACTTCATATGCAAAAATCTTGTTAATATTTTGCACACTTGTTTTTGTCCTCTAATGGCGAATTTCTTCAAGCGATCTTACTCAAGTCATCTTGTGCTTTCTTTCAAGCATCAAATGTATTATCATTTGGGGAGGCTTAATCAATTGTAATTAACTTATTGTCAAGCATGTATAGAATCTTGCATTTGAGGGTTGAACAATTTTCTGTATCGTGTCCGATAGCTCCTAAATGATAAACACATCTATGGTCTTCCCTAAAGAATTTGCCCAAAGGATTGGCTGGTCTTCCTTTTATGGGATGGAATATACCCGCTACTTTCAACCTTTTATAAAGCTGAGTTTGAGACTCCTTCAATGGTGTTAATACTTTGGGAGGCTTTCTAAAATTTGGATGCGAGAATTTTTCCTGATTGACGTGATGATTTTGATATCTCTTTGCTGGAATAACTCTGACAACATACACTTCTTGTTCTTCCTTATTTGATATCTTTACATCACTAGTTCTGATGATTTCTTCATTAACTCGTAATGTGATTTTTCCGATCTTAGAGTCATCCTCTAAAGTTTTTCCTACCTTTTCGATATCGATGAAATTTTGTCCTATCATACACAACATTCTTTCATAGTATTCAGGCTTTTGAATATGAATATATATTTCAGTAATTTTGCGTTTAAAACATTGGAGGTTGAACTCTTGCAGCCTTTCTTCTCCAATGAACAGCGTATTCTCAATAGTTTTCGTAGATTTTTTCTTGATGTTTTCCAAATATTAGCCATCAGGGGCGACTTCTATGTTATGTCCAAATATATCCATAAAATCCTTTGCAAGTGTCTTCTAACTCAGCCATTGCTTTAGCCCCTGTGAGGCAAACCATTCCAAGGCTTCTCTCTTAAGAGTTCGACTAAAAAGGCACACCAAAGGTAATTCATTTTTCCCAACCCCCACGAGTCGATCACAATAAACTATCAAATGAGTCAAAGGATTGCCAGTTCCATAAAAACTGTCAAACTTCGGAATCTTAAATCCTTCTGGAATACATAGATCTTCGTAGTTCAGGTCTACAATATCTGATGTACCATGATACTGTTTCATGCCCTTTGCAACTTCTTCTTTTATGCTCCTTTTTTCCTTGGTCCCCCACTCATTTTCTTTCTCCTCATAATATTTGGATTTGGTATATGTGGGATAAGAAAGGTATGATTTGTGAAAATCGGGCATCAAAAGCATGGTTTGAATGACAAATAGACTTTGGGTATTTTAGATAGGGGTATAATATGCGATAGATAATGTCTGAGAATTATTGGGATTCAAAATTTTGAGAAGAAGGTAGTGTTCGGCACAAAAAGCTAACATGGCACGAGCTAGGGACAATTAAGTCAATGGTAGGTAATTTTGGTGTTGGTGTAATATGAGGAGTACGTGGGACGTTTTCTGGAAGGCTCAAAGAATGAGAATAAAGTGGTGGCCTTCTTTCTCTTGGAAAGAGAGTATTAGCAATGATAAACAAAATTCTCTGACTCTATAGTATGTTGTGACTCAGATTTTATCTCAACTATTTGTTGTATCAGTTGTGCAACTACTTTATTTTATTATCCAATAATAAGACCTCTTGTAGAAACATCGACCAAACAAACATTTTTACTATTTTCAGTCATTTTCTGTGCCTTTCAACTTTGATCGAAGAAGGAATCTTAGGAGACTCTAGGCTTCGTGAGTTATAAATTTTTTGTCAGCTCCCCCAACACAAATTAGTTCTGATTACCTGTTACAGAAAAATAACTCAAAAGACAAATATGTTAGTCTCTGTTTGTAATAATCAATGCAAAATATCTCATAGAAAGGTAAACATATAACAGTTGTTTTGCTCGAAGATGTACTAGCCATAGATATAGGAAAGTGACCATATAGGCAGAATTTTTATCGATTTGATTTGAGATTTCTAACTTGAGGAGGTATTTATCCACGCTTTTCACCGCTCAATCGATGATTCTGTCACGACCCAACCCAGGGATCGTGATTAGTGCCAATTGGGCACCCAGACAAACACTAAACCATATTTTCAACTATAATAGCTAAGGAATCTATCGAAATTTTGGCAGAGTTTTCTCTGTTTTACTGACTAACCAAACCTGCAAACAACAACCCCAGCATACAGCAAATATCTATACACATATATATGCGGGCCGACAAGGT
>JAABOM020035505.1:0-16991 GCA_011800125.2 Solanum clarkiae
TAGTCCACAAAAGTGAGTCGTTATACGATATCGCGATTATGTGCTTCGTATGAACTTGTGGACTGTTGGAAAGCAAGTTGTTGCTTTATGTATTTAATAACTTATTGGTTGCTGTCCTGAGGCTGGTCTATAGCACATCTACACTCTCAATCGCATGGACTCTTATCATGAGAGACACTAATATTCTTTTACCTATCTATTAGACTCATCAAGATTTCTCTAACTCCTCCTCCACGTCTATAACCTAAAAAGAAAATGGTATCACGTCATTATCAAAACCAAGAACACTCATTCTCTGTCATCAGCTATCACTCTTCTACTATCATCAATATTTCTATCAAGACTAGAAAGCAGGATCACTAAAAGGGCTTGGAATGAAAGACCATTAACACGATTTAATAGATAAATCTTACCTGAGGATATTCATAATGAAGTATGTCTCCCTCATCTATTAAGACTCATTATGAGTTCACAGAACTATACATAGTACAAAACTCAAGTCACATCTCATTCAACATAGGATTGGAAACTCTTAAATCCATAGGGTAAGATCAAGATTGATGAATGATGTTATCGCTTTTCATCTTCAAAACTCAACATGAATGAGAATTAACATGTGGTACATAGGAATAGGCAATGGACATAACGGTCAAACACCAGAAAAAAATAGGGTATCACCTCACTGAAGAATAAGGAACATATGATATAGCAAATAATTGATGTCTCATCTTGATCAACCCAATCACTATCGAGAACTCGAGATCAACTTTGGTTAACCACCTTATCATCTCCCTCTTAGCTCAAGGTTATCTCTCTAAATCTGCGAATCAATTCCCCTTTCTAAGCTATAAGTACACATCTCTACATGGTCAGGGAATCACTATCCACAATAACATCTTAAACTCTTCTGTTATGCTATAGTCACATACACACACACACACACACACACACACACACACACACACATACACACACACATATATAGATACTAAGACTCTCTTCAAAGATAGCACTCTTAGCTTCCACATGTCTCTATGAAAATCTTTCTATATTTGTTGCTCTTAATGGCGTACATAACCACTTTCCACAACTCTTACAATCTAACCTCTTCTTTTTTCTTGCTAATACTCAACTTATGTGCTACCATAAACTCATTTATACAAGACTTAGACTATAATGGAAAACGCATCATTATCTATCCATAATTTCACGTCCCGGGAGAGTAACCTAGATGTGGCTGACACTCAGAGACTATCACTAGTCCCTAAGTGAACCACTTGGCTTCATCACATTCATTCAATCAACAATTATTATATCAGTGGAACACTAAAGATAAATAAAGGTGGACAATCTCAATTAAAGGTGATCAAAACAAATTAATATGACTAGTATGAAAGAAACTAGTCAGACAATATCCTAGTCATCAATCCCAAATCTAGTCTATGAAGCCTATAACTAAGCTATCTAGATAGTACTACGACAGGCCATGGATACCCAAATTAAAGAAAATAAAGTACTAAATCAAGCTAGATGAAATATAAATGACCATCCCCTAGAAGTAGATGAGGACTCACTAGTCAATTGGATGTGATTAGATGCTCAATGATACGCCTGTTGATGATCTCTAACACCAGTCTCTGCATCATGAAAAGATGAGGGCCTAAATGGATGTCAGTACGTGGAATGTACGAGTATATAAAATAGCTAAGTGAAACAATATAGATAGTATAGAAATAACTCAAAAATGCTCAATCAAGAGGTCATATATCTATCTAAAGGAAGAATAATCAATACAATCCAAATCAATCTGATCCAATCAAGTCAGAGTACTATCAATATAAAACCTATCTGGGAGTTCCTCTTATCTGACAACAATAGCTTATAAGCCAGTGATTGTATACCAATGTCGTTGATGTTGCCATAACCATTTAGTACTTGCCAGGGTAAAGAATGAATCAATTCATAATGGATCCCAATCAACCAAGTCCTCTATTGTTTCAGGGACCTATCAAGAGGAACATCCAGCTTAACAGTTTCAATCTTCTCTTACATTTGGTGGCATAGTTAATGAGTTTGAGTTGGGATTACTCTTACTTATTTTGTTGCTCGATACTCCTCCCAAGACTCAATGCTCATAAGACAATCATTCTCCATCAACTAGTCTCCTTGGATGTATGTCAACATAACTCATCATATTAACTATTGACTCTTTGGTCATATTCTGTTAAGGTTCAACTCTTGACTCATAGAGACTCTATCATGCATCACTATAACTCATAGCATTTAGGAAGAAAAAGTGGAGTTAAAGCATTTAGGAATTTCATAGGCTCAAATCATACTCATGCATACTCAATTAAATGATATTTGTAAAAATAATAAGAATTCATGCTAGGATTCATATAGTATGACAAAATCATCTATTTCAAATACTTAATTCACAGAAATAGTAATTCATGTAAGATTATGTAGAAGTACATTAGAATTTAAGAAAAACCTTGAAGAAATATACATTGGAGACTCAACTCACTCACAACTCCATCAATTCGAGGTATGGAGCACATGGAAGGACATAAGTCTTACATACTTGGTAATTTCGAAATTGAACCAACTTGGAAAAACTCTCAAGGTTACCTTCAAACCCTAGTGTTTTTCTCCCTTGGAATCTTTCTTTACATTTGAGAGAGGGTATTCTAGTGTAAAAGTGTTAAATTGACATGTTTTGGGCTTTATCTAGTGTAAAAATGTCCATCCCAGGCTTTGAAAGGGTGAGTAAATACCAAAATAACCTTTCTTAAAAAGCTATCGAAGGTCGTCTATGGGCCCATCTACAAACCATAGAAACTTCCACGGTCCGTAGAGACCCTTCTGTAATTTTTTGGGCTAATTTTGGGGTATTTGGATAACATACATGAACCGTAGATGGGTTCGTAAAGTCTGGGACCAAAAATTGAATTTTCAGGAACTTTTTCCATGAGTTAGAAGACGAGGCATAAAACTTTCCACGGGCCATATTAGGATTTATATAACAACTCTGCACCTGGTAGTCTCTAGTAAAACAACTATAACTTTTGACTCCAAACTCTAAATAAGGTGAAATTAGTTTCGTCGGAAAGCTAATTATAGACCTTTCCTGTAGGTCATGGGCCACCTAATGCTTTGTGTACTAAGAGTTATGATTATTTAAAGTTTACCCTTACATAATCTAATACTAGAAATTTAATTTATACGAAAGTTTTGAACTCGTCTAAGTTCTAGAGGTCCCTCATGACCCTAATCCACTCCCCATATTTAAGAATGGGTCTTGAAACATAGGTATATGTAAGAATAGAGTTATGAGTTATCACAATATCTTCCCCTTGGGATCATTCATCCTCAAATGAAGAATAAGGATAGACTCGAGGTATGAATAACAATCAAGACTCCTCTCAATACTCGATCAACCAATCAACCTATCAACCAATCAACAATCTAGATAATCGCTATTCAGACTTAAGAATAGACAAATCAATTCAAGTTAAGAGTAGGATATTACCTTCAACATTCTCATCATTAGGCATGAATAGATGTAGGTATCTAGCCTTCATATTCTCTTTAGCTTCCCATGTAGCCTCTTCAACAAATTGACTTCTCCACAACACTTTTACAAATCAACCTCTTTATTTCTCAAATTATGAACTTGATGATCAAAGATTTGGACTGTGATCTCTTTATAACTCAAACTATACTTCACTCCCATTTTTGATAGGCATAACCAAGTATAAATCTCCCAAACACTTCTTAAGCATTGAAATATGAAAGACTGGATGGATGACTGCCAACTCAAGTGGTAGCTCCAACCTATAAGCTATGTTTCCCACTCTCTTCACAATTTGGTAGGGACCAATGTATCGACGACTCAACTTTCTCTTCTTCCCGAATCTTATTACACCTTTCATGGGTGACACTTTCAAGTATACCCAATCATTTACTTCGAATTCTAGGTCCCTTCTTCTAACATCAATGTAGGACTTTTGGTGACTTTATGCAGTTCTCAATCTCTCTTAGATAATCTTTACCTTCTCCATAACCTGGTGTACTAAGTTTGGACCAATCAACCCTGCTTTACCTACCTCAAACTATTCAACCAGTGATCTACATCTTCTACTATAGAGGCCCTCTGAAGGAGCCATTTGGATACTCAAATGGAAGCTGTTGTTGTAGGCAAACTCAACCAGAGGAAAGTGGTCATCCCAATTACATTTGAAGTCGATGACACAAGCTCTCAACATATCCTCTAAGGTCTAAATCATCTGCTCTGCCTGACCATCAGTCTAAGGTGGAAGGTAGTGCTAAGGTTCACCTTTGAACCTAGCCCTTTCTAAAAGGACTTCCAGAATTAAGTAGTGAATTGGGCTTCTCTATATAAGATGTAGATCAGGGGACTGCATACGGTCTGACAATATCCTTTATGTATAGTCAGGCGTAATCCTCCATACTGTCAATCATCTTTACTATCAAGAAGTGAGAAGATTTGGTCATTCTGTCAACGATCACCCAAATTGAATCATGCTATCTGCGAGACCTTGATAGACCTTTAATAAAGTCCATGTTGTCATCTCCCACTTCCACTCTAAAATCTCAAAGTTTTGAGCTACTCCACATGGCCTTTGATGCTCAATTTTCACATGTTGGCAATTCGGGCACTTGGAGACAAACTCAACAATATCTCTTTTTATTTCACTCCACTAATAAACTTCTCTGAAGTCATGGTATATCTTAGTTGACCTTGGGTGAATGGAATATCTGGAATTATAGGCCTATTCCATGATCCTCTGTCAAACACCATCAATATTTGAAACACACAATCTGCCTTAGTACCTCAATACTCCATCTCCCCCTTTGGTGAAAATCATTACTTTCTGCTTATGTGCATCTTTCTTCAATTGGAGTAAGATGGGATCTTGGTCTTGCTTCTCCTTTACCTCTACTACAAGGGTTGATGTAGACCTATTATGCACAAGTATTCCACGTTCACCAGATTCATCAAGTTGAACTCCCAATCGCGCTAGTCTGTGTACCTCTTTAGCAAACTCCTTTTTCTCTTCCTCGACATAGGAGGTACTTCCCATGGATAACCTGCTAAGAGCATTAATAATTGTGTTATCTTTACCTGGATGGTAGAGAATGCTCATATCATAGTTTTTGACTAACTCAATCCATCTCCCTACCTTAGATTAAGCTCTTTCTGGGAGAAAACATATTGTAGGCTATTATAGTCTGAATACATCGATATGCACTCCATATAGATAGTGCCACCATAGTTCTGGAGCAAACACCACTGCTGCCAATTCCAAGTCGTGTGTGAGATAATTCTTCTATGCTATTTGAGTTTCCAAGAAGCATAAGAAATAACTTTACCTTTCTACATCAATAAACATCCCAACCCCACTCTTGAGGCATCACAATAAATAACAAACCCGTCAGCTACTTCAGGCAAGGTCAACATTGGGGAAGTAGTCAACCTCATTTTTAACTCTTGGAAACTCTTCTCACACTCATCAGACCATTTAAACTTGAACTTTTTCTAATTCTGTCTAGTCAACAGTGTGGATATGGAAGACATATTTACAATATTATAATTATTATAAGTTTGTTTGAAGGTGGGTACAATGGAAGAGGTAAATCCTTCAACAAATCTGCGGTAGTAACCAGCCAAACCCAAAAAATTTCTCATGTTAGTCGGAGAGGTGGGTCTAGGCCACTTCTTGACTGCTCAATCTTTTGAGTGTCCACTCGTATGCCATTGCCTGAAACCACATGGCCTAAGAATGCCATAGATTTTAGCCAAAACTGACACTTTTTGAAAACTTTGCGTATAACTCATTATCCTTGAGCATTTGCAAAATGATTCTAAGGTGATTAACATGCTCCTCCTAATATCTGGAATACACAAAAATATCTTCAATAAACATGATCATGAACATGTCTAGATAATGTTTGAATACTCTATTCATCAGGTCCATGAAGCTGCAGGTGCATTTGTCAACCCGAAGGACAGTACCAAAAATTGAAAGTAACCATATCGAGTTCGAAAAATTCATTTTTGGGATGTCACATTCTCTCACTTTCAACTGGTGGTAGCCTGATGAGGTCTATCTTAGGAAAAATAGTGGCACCCTGAAATTAATCAAACAAGTCATGATCCTTAGAAGGGGATATTTGTTCTTAATGGTCACCTTATTCAATTAGCGATAATCTATGCAGATTTTGAGGGAACCATCTTTCTTTCGAATGAATAGAATAGGAGCACCCCATGGAGAGAAACTCGGCCTAATAAATCCCTTATCTAAGAGATCTTTCAACTACTTTTTCAACTCAATAGGATCCATTCTATATGGCAGAATAAAGATAGGCTGGGTGTCGAGAAGAACATCTATTTCAAAGTCAATCTCCTTGTCGGGAGGGACTCTAGGCAGATCCTCAGGAAAAACTTCAAGAAACTCATTCACAATCAGAATAGCCCTAAGGATAGGAGGCTTAGCATCATCAGAGTTGACTCACAAGAGATGGTAGATACATCCCTTTGAAATTAACTTTCTGGCCTTAAGGTAGGAAATAAACTTACCTTTAGGCGCAATAGAGTAACCCTTCCACTCTATGATAGGCTCATTTGGAAACTGGAATTTGACAATTTAGGTTCTACAATCAACAGAGGCATAACATGGGTAAAGCTAGTCCACGCCAAGAATCACATCTAAGTCAACCATCTCTAACTCAATTAAATCTGCAAGAGTATCTTTATGTAGATAGATACTATGCAATCTCTATTAACTCTCTCAATAGGAATAGACTCACCAACAAGAGTAGAAACAAAAAATGGCTTAAACAAGCTTTCAGGAAGGATCTCAAACTTACTAGCCACATAAGGAGTGACAAAAGACAATGTGCCACCAGGATCTATCAAAGCATAACAATCAAAAGTAGAGACTCAAATCATACCTGTCACAAGATTTAGGGAGTTTTCCTGATCTTGATGACTACCCATGGCATACAAAACATTTGTGGGCCCACTTGCACCAGAAGTAGAACCCCTTTGATTTTCTTAAGCTGGTGGTACTTGTGCAGAATATTGGGCCTTATCAGGCCACCTTGGATAATCTCTCTAAAAATGACCCATTTGGCCACACTTGCAACATGCATCTCCTCTCTCATGACACCTCCCAAGTGTAGATTACCACATGGTGGCTTACCTTGTGATCGTAAAGTCACACTAGACGGTGATTGAGACCCTTGGGCTCTGAAATTTTGAGGCTTCTGCTCATTCAATTTCTTGGTGCCGGTGCATGATATGCTATCAAAATACATCACTTTTAATGCTTAAAACTTGGAATTTATGTGTTTTGAATGCGATGTTAGTTGATCTTATGTTTTTTTCTTGTGTTATATTTGTATGATTCCAGGGTTGGCCTTGATTTTAGGAAGAAAGTGCAGAAGTTGTAGATTTTGATGCAGTACGAGACCTTTTATGGGATGTAGGTCACTCTACGGGTCGTGAAATGGGTTTCGTGAACAACTCCACCTAGAAGCTGATTTTCTAAAGTTGATTCTATGAATATGCAGTTAGATCGTGTAATGATTTATGAGTTATACAATGTGGTTTATGCCCTTAGGATCAGAGATTGGGACTTTCTGAAGATTTATCAGATGAAACCCCCTTATAGGCCATATACTACATTATGGGTCGTATAGGGGTGTCGTAGACTTGAAGCCCAGATTTTTTAGTAGCACTGTATGACATCCTAATTACGGGCCGTGAAATACAATATGGTCCACAAACCCTTTTGTGAGGCGTGCTGACCTAGCTATCCTAATGTTTGTAAGACTTGTCTTTTAAATATTATAAACAGTTTTTTAGGTTATTTTTCATATAGTTTTCACACAGTACTAAAGAAACTCAGTAGTTAGTTTTCAACTAATCGACTAACCTGGGCCAAAGGGAGGTTGTACTAGGACTACTAGGTAATGATTAGTAATGCACACTATAAAGATGGGCCAAGTCACATAGTGCAATTCGCCTCTCACCTGGACCAAAGGTTTGGTGAACTTAATTTGCCATCCTGCATGCTGCACACTAGATAAGAATTAGGTTATCCGGTGATTCTAAGTTAGGGAATCATGAGGGACACAATACCCTAATTTCTCTTCATATTGATTTAACTCTTATGTTAGTTAGACTTACTTTTCTATTGATTATTGCTACCTCCCCTTCCTCCCCCCTGGGGGGAATGGTTGATCACTCAAATTACATTAATTAAAGTCTCTTGAGTCTACGTATTCCCTTATATTCGACCCTAACCTTGGTTAGGTTCTATTTCTTGGCAATGGATGTTTTATCCTTAAAAAAGAGGTGTAACTTGAGCGAGATCAAGATTTGGGGTCGTTTCTGGGAACTACAGCTAGACTTAGTTAATGTATAGTGATTTGAGTATTAATCCTTATTTCCCATGTTTTATGTTTTTTTTTTGTTTTTGTTTCTTTGCAGGGTGTAAGTGTAGGGTATGCCCAACATATGAAGTTGAGGAAGACCCTTGACTCTGTTTGACTCAGAGATCCACAGAACATTGAGGAGAATGTCCCAAGATACTGCCAACAACGCACTAATGCAACTCTGAATAGGACTGAGAATGAAAATGCTAATCATAAGAACCTACCTCCTCTTGAGGACATTGCTCCACAGCCTCAGGATTTTAATGCCAATCTTATCAGTGGAATCAATATAAGCTGAATCCTATGGCTATAGAGGTTATTGGAGCTATTGTATTGCCACAACTACCGGATGACATAAAGTTTGTAGTATTGTTTGGTTTATACAGAACCGTGGGCTATTTGCGAGCTTACCATCAAGGGATCCTCATAGCCACCTACACAACATTGCGTTCGTTTGCAAGAGTGTGATGAGGACATAGAATCTGTCTATGGATGCTGTGGGGCTTGGTGTCTTCTCATTGTTTCTTATAGGAAATGCAGCATATGGCTATCTGAGCTCCCGTAAAGTTCGATTACCAGTTGGTCTGAGTTGCAGAGGGCCTTTTTGGTGAGGTACTTCCCTAGATCAAAGAAGCTCAAGTTGAAAGACTAGATCAACAACTTTGAACAACTCCATAGGGATTCAATCAGTACTACATGGGAGCAATATACTATGTTCTTGAGGAGTATCCCAGACCACAAGATTATTGATGATGCCTTGGTGGAGATCTTCTACTGTGCCTTTGATGAGAATAGTCAGGCTTGTGCTGACACTATCATAGGGGCATGTTTTTAGATCAACCATTTATAAGGATTGTAGAGAGGATGGAGAGAGAATGGTCAAGACTAATCGTGTATGGGGGCAGAGAGACAAAGCATCTACCAAAAGTTCATGTGCTCTCAGTGTTGGTTCGGAGCAAGCTAAGATAAATGAAGAAATTATGCAAGAGGTTGCACGAATTCACACATGCATGGAGGTGATGATGAAGCAAAACCAGGAGCGAGTCACTACAGTGGCTCATTAACCCCATGTGCATCCATGTATAATAAGTCTTATTATGAGGAGGACACCTAGTTTATTGCTAATCAGACAGGGGGTTTCCAGACCAATGCCTTAGGATCCAATCAGGACTATAGCGCCAAGGTCAAGGAAACCAAGGTCAGAACTTTGATAGAGATAAAGCTTTTAGGGACAACCGTGGAGATACTATGACAGGAACAAGGGCCCAGAGAAAGATGCAGATTGGGGTCACAGAGATAGCTTAAGAAATGATCCCTATGTGCCACCACATAACCATGACGCAGATGCAAGTAGTTCAAGGATTGAGGAGATGTATGATCGCCTATTAAAGAAAGCTGAGACAAAGGATGAAACTCTGAGGGGGATGAAATATAAAATCTTTCGTATTAATCAGAAGATCGAGTCTCATTTTGTGGCTATCAAACAACTTGAGCAACAGTTTAGTCAAGATTTGATTCAACTTAATCAACGTTAGAGGGGTACACTGCCTAGCAATATAGTTCAGAACCCTAAGAATGAAGGGCAGTGTATGGTGGTTACTACTCGTGGTGGCTAAAGCGTCATTGATCCTCCCATGCTAGTTGATGAGGATGATGTTCAAGAGGAGACTATTACAGGCAAGGATGCAGATGAAGGAATGATCATAGAAAGGATGGGGTGAGTGAAGCTGCTGATGTCCATAGAAGTTGAAGCCCATTCCTAGGCCTCCTACTCCATTTCCTCAAAGAATCAAAAAGAGGGAGGAGGAAGGCAAGTTCAAGCACTTTCTCCCTATGCTAAAATAACTCTCTATCAACATCCCTCTCATTGAAGCATTAAAGAAGATGCCAGGGTATGTGAAGTACATCAAGTACCTAGTCACAAAGAAGTGCATTGTGAGTCAGAATCTCACCCAAGAGCTTCAGCATTGCAATGCTATTGCTACAGTATCCATGGTTCAGAAGTGAGAAGATCCCGATTCTTTCACCATACCATGCATTATTAGAGATGTAGAGTTCGCAAGGACACTATGTGATCTAGGTGCTAGCATTAATCTAATGCCCCTTGTGGTCTTTAAAAAGCTAGGATTGGGAGCCCTTGTTTCAATGAGCATGTGATTGTTGATGGCTAATCACATGGTAAAAAAACCTATAGGGATACTATATGATGTGCTAGTCAAAGTTGATACGTTTATATTCCCCACAGACTTTATGATCCTAGATTGCGAAGTCAACTTTGACGTCCCAATTTTCTTGAGAAGACCGTTCCTGGCCATTGGGCGACACTAGTGGATATGGAAGCAGGTTAACTAGGTTCAAGTTGAACGATGAAGATATTGTCTTCAATATCTGTCAGTCTATAAATAGGCCAGATGATCTAAAGAATGAAGTCTAAGAGATTGGTGAAGTCGGAGTAACCAACTTGTCCAAGTCTTGCCATGACAATAAATCAGGTGCTACTTAGGAGGCTATCCAAGGTCTTTGATGTAATAGTGTAGTTATAGATTTATTTTCAATTTTAGGACTCATAGATAGTTTATTTTCTTGTATTTTGGTTGTAATTTTGGATATTGGGCTGGTTGCATATAAGGTAACAATGCATTTTATGAAGAATATGCAGGTACCTAGCTAAGTTAGCAATTCTTGGCTGAGAAGAGCTTTAGCAAGTGTTTCTATGACTGATTTTATGGGCCGTAAAACACTTTATGACTTGTACACCACCTCGTAGAGATTTTCAATATGCAAAAAATTTAGGCACTCTAGTCCATGAGCCAACTTTACGATCGTAGATAAAACTACAGGTCATGAATGGGGCTCGTGGACCCCAGGTAAGTTTTCTAAAATTTTTCTAAGTGTTGAGGTTTGTATGACCAACTATACGAGTCATACTTCACTTTACAACTCATATACTGGTCCATGAAACTCACTCTTGAAAACTAGGGTTTGGATGTTCTATGAAAGCACAGTCCACTAGCTGTAAAACATTCTACGGCTCGTAATCAGGGTTTCTAGAGTCCAGGCCCATCAGATTTCCATTGACTTAGTCAAGCTATAAATAATGGAGTCAAATTATTTTGATCCTGTTTCCAATCTAAATTACAAAATCACCTGGCCAACCCCACCAGCAAGAATTTTCGACCACCGACGACTACCGTACCTCCATTTTCTGGCGACCTAGGGTTTAATGCCTTTTCACCTTCTTCATCTTCTACAATCTAGTCACACAACTTGGTAAGTTTTTGGTTAATCAAATACCTTTAAATTTGCCTATGTATGTATGATGAAATTGGAAATAATGTTAGGAGTGGTAGTTTAGACACAAACCCATATCTGAAATTGATATGTTGAAAAATTGAATTATGGTTGCCCATGTTTGAATAGGTGCCTAAGTTCAGAATTAGGCATCGTTGCCTTGATAGTATGATGCAAATAATAGGTTTGGCACCTATTGAATTACCAACCGTGTGTGATGAATTGGTTGTGTGTGTAATTTGGTTGGCGATGATATAGATGCATAATTTTGTTGCGAAATCTGTCATACATGATTGAAAGGATTAGAGAAGCATGTCTAATTATTTTGGACGGGGTATAAACGTTGAATTACATGTTGGGGTATTGGTTATTCTTTGAAAATCATGTAGGTGTGTGCATTTTGCTTCGATGGTATTAGAATAAATGTTGAAAAAGTCATATAGGGTCCATTGTGATGGACTAGGAACCTCAGGTAACTGAGTCTCTTCTATGAATGGCTTTTACGACCCATGGAATATTCAACGAGTCATAAGTGTCTCTCATATGAGATTCTAGAAACTTAGAGTTTCTGAGTATCCCTTAGACGAGACCTTCTATGAGCCATAGAACACTTTACGACTTGTAGAAAGGTTTCATAGATCCCTAACTGAAATAATTTCAGACACTAGAAATCTCTATGACTCAGTCTACCACCCGTAAACCATCTTACGAGTCATACCTAGTCTCGTAGACTTTTCTAGTGAGCAAAACTTATTGTGACCACTGTTTTATGAGATTCCTCTACTACCCGTAGTGTTCACTATGGCCCATAAAGGTGATTTTGTAGGCTCTTCTGCAACTCAGTCTGAATTTTTTTTGCATTTCATATTTTGATTTGTGGGGCTAACCAAGGTGCGCAAATGCTTATGTTTCAGGTACTATTGCCCCAAAAGCTAAGCGTGACAAGATCAAGCCATACAGAGGAGGCTCAGAGATCAGTCTTTGGAGGATGAGCAGATTCCTACCCTGAGTGGATCGTTAGAGGACCCTGGCGTCCACTCGAACCCAAAGGCTGCTAGGCCTCAAACTAGAGCTGCTGTGAAAGCTAGGCAGACTCAGGATTTTATCATCCATCCTCCCCATTCTGATAAGGGAGGCCATGATGGGAGTGATTCTATTTAGATGACTTCATCCAGAGGGAGTCTAGCTCTGAGTTAGGCTCCAACAACAGTTTAAAGATGGAGCCATCCATAGTGCCCTGATCATCACCATCTCCACCAGATGCTCTTACTAGCCGGTGGTGGGTCGAAGGTATGTAAGAGATATATTTGGAGGGACAGCAGTAGATAGATCTGGGAAAGCCAGCTCACTCCATTTATGAGGAGCCCCAAGTCATATCAGACAGACTTGACAATGTCTTCGGTCTCCAGGACACAATGATCAGATCCAGTGGCTGACAAACGCACTTAGGGGATACTTCCCGACCATGGTAAGGGAGTTTTATTCTTCATAAACATCCATGATTTTCAACATTCTTCCCCAAGGGGAAGAAGCCCTTATCTTAGCCCAGACTGACCGAGACTAGAGTGAGGGGTTGACAAATGGATATTTCAGAGACCACCATCCGTTGCATATTATTTGGCCCAGAGTTCCCTGCCCCTAGATTCATAGCTGAGTACGACTACAGAGTAGGGTAGACGAGGGACTCACTGTTGATGAGAGATTAGAGCAAAGAGCCAGCCTGATGAGATGGGTGACTAGTTATTTTGTTGAGCAGAGTCCAGAACCTGCACTAGTCACCACACACTCGAAGCCTATTGTCAGGGTTTCACTCAACTTTCTCGCCAAGTTTTGGTGCGCGATTTTCAAACCACGCATCCGATCGATGTGTGCGGATAACCTTGACGTCGGAGCGCGTAGTACTAGTTTTAGTATCTTAGCTGATTATGAGATTGATTGGGCCTGCCTTATCACTGAGCAAATTTATGAGGCCACCCTGAAGAGGTCCACTTCTATCCTTTTTCCTTACTTGATATACAGGCTCTATCTAGAGTCGAGGATGAAGAGTTTTCACCAGCTAGACTCGCTGATCGAGGCCCAGCATACCCTGGATACCAGCCTGATCAAGGCTGAGGAGAATCTAATGGCACTCTGGTGAGCACAACACTAGCCTGCTCCTATGCCAGAGATGTTTGCCCCAGCACCACCATCTGAGGTTCCACACACTACCACTGCCACTGCTGCTGCTACTGAGGACAGGCCCCCGTCGCCTATGGTAGATGAGGAGAGGGGGTCCACTATTTCTATTCCTTCACTAGAGGCCACATCATCACAAGCTACTCCCGCGGGCATGGTTTACGTGTCTTCCATATCTATATAGGGCATGGCGCAGAGGTTATCTCATGCTGAGTCAAAGTTGACTCAGCTTGTTCAGCATATTAGGCCGTGGGTCTGCCAGGAGATTTTAGACTCAGAGGGTCATATGTAGGCATTCATGGTCACTATTATACAGGGTTGTCTCTCCACTATGGATACCCATATTGACACCTTCGAGGCGAAGGTACAGTAGAGCCTGCGCACGGCCCAACCAGCAGACTTGTTGGCCATCCAGATGGAGATCTAGCAACTCCGGGATGACATGAAAGCAACACTTGTATCATCAGTGACACTACCAGAGACCACATCCCGGTGCCGATGGTAGATCTTTTTGCTCCTAATGAGCCTATTCAGTCTTCCCATGGGAAGAGACCCTTCCCCAATAATGATTCAGATGTCGTACGCTCACTTGTGGGGCTTACAAAGTAGGATGAGCTTGAGCTTGTCTTGAGTGAGTCGAGACAAGAGGAGGAGAGACGACAAGCTAGAGAGACTGAGAGGGTGAGGGGTGTTGGCCCCTCTAGACAGAGTGCCACTGCTGAGAAGAATACCACGCAAGATGAGGGTGGTTAGACTCAGCCACACACTGACGCTTAGGCGCTCAGGTATGATTTTTGACGCCTTATACTTTGTTTTGCTATGAGTGTGTGCATTGGGGAAAATGCACATCCTTTTTGATGGGACGTGGGTAGTTATGGACCTCAGTGAAGTCTGAGTAGCTTGGGTCCACAACTACTCTAATTTTTGATCCTGGGGTTTTCTTGCATATGTTCTTTTTTCCGATGGATATTTACTTTCTGCTAAACTGACACGTTTAGAATGTTTAGGTAGTATTTGTAGCATATAGTACTAATACCTGTGGCATATAACATATTTTTGTGTTTTGTTTGAAAAATGATACCCACCAAAAATTTGATTGAGTTAGTTTAGATAGTGACCATACATGTTTAGTGTGTTGACAATGTTTGTTCTAATAAGTGAGGATAAATTGAGATAAAAAGTATGACCTGAGAATCTTTTGTTGATAATGTTGGTAGTGCCATGTTAATGTGATATTTAAATTGCTAAATTCATGTGTTGTGTTCTAATTCAGGACTTGCCCTATTACTCTAAGTTAGACTGTAGATTAATTGGATTAGGAAAAAAATCATAGTTGCATTTCTCTTGTTTCTAATGTTTGAGCCTAACATGCATCTATTCTTTGCAAACACTTGATTAACCTAGCCTTGTTAGTTGTACAATCCTAAAATTAGCCCTGGTCCTTTCTTGAGCATTGTGCACCTTGATTGAGGGAAAAAGCCTAAGTTGAGGGTGGCTACCAAAAGTGGCCCTGGTTCTGAGGATAAGTATTGTGCACCTCAATACAGGCCAAAAACCTAAGTTGAGGGTGGCTGGTGTAAGGGTGAAACATAAAATAAGGGAAAAGTTGGTGATATAAAGAAAAGGAGAAAAATCATGTACTGGGTGCAAGAAAAATGAGTGATGCCTTAGTTATGAGCTAAAAAGAAAATTAAAGTGTAAAATCAAGGCAAAAAGCTGAAAAATAAGAAGAGAGCACTCAAAAAAGCTTGAAATAGGAGAAAAGGAGAATGAGGTGGAAAATAATAGAGTTGGTAGGCAAAAGTGTAGAAAAACACAGTGCCAAGGAGGGCTAGTCACGATGTTCCTAAAATACCATACCAAAGCCCCTGAGCCTACGTTACAAGCTTAGAAAGTCCTAAAGTGATCCTAGTCCAAGTAGTTGAAGGTCTTAGTCATGAGTATAGGGGCAAGCCTAAGGTATTAGGCATGATGCCTGTATAGCTTTTATGGGAGTGAGCAGTTTTTCATTGTCCCAAGTTTATTCATGAAAACGTCATTGAGTGTCAAATATGAGACTTCTTATGTGAGGGCACTTGCATTGCATTGTTAGCATTAGACTGATTCAATGATTCTGGATTGTTGATGGTACCTCAGTTGTCATAGTTGTGTTGTCACATGCACTAGTCTGTATTGGTTTGACAGATGACTATCTGATTTTGTTTTGAAAAGTTAGTGTGGGAATTTGAGTTTAAGATTGATGTTATGTAAGCCATCGGGTTGAGGTTTGTATGTTACTGTATTACTTATGTAGATTTAGTTTGTAGCTTGAGGACAAGAAATAATTTTAAGTTAAGGGTATTGATGTGCTGTCAAAACACAATATTTTTTATGATTAAAACTTAGAATTTTGTGTGTTCTCAATGCGATGTTAGTTGGTTTTATGTGTTTTTGTGTTATATTTGCAGGATTCTAGGGTTTACCTTGATTTTGGGAAGAAAGTGCAGAACTTGCAGATTTTGATGCAGTACGAGACCCTTTACGGGATGTAGGTCACTCTATGGGTTGTGAAGTGGGTTTCGTGAACAATTCCAGTGAGGGGCTAATTTTTTGAAATTGATTCTATGAACAGGCAGATGGGTCGTGGAATGATTTATGAGTCGTAGAACATGGTTTGTGCCCTGAGGATCAGAGATTGAGACTTGTTAAGAATTCATCAAAGGAGAGCCCCTTACGGGTCGTAAACTACTTCATGGGTCATATAGGGGTGTTATAGACTTGAAACCCAGATTTTCAGCAACACTATACGAGACTCGATTATGGTCGGTGGAATGCAATATGGCCCGTGAACCCTTTTGTGAGACGTGCCGATCCAACTATCCTAATGTGTTTAGGACTTTTCTTTAGGTTATTTTTCATATAGATTTCACACAGTACTCAGAAAACTCAATAGTTAGAGAGGAAAAATAGTGAGTTGATATTGGAGAGTTTTTTAGAACACTTATACTTTGATTTCATCTTTAATCTTGTGATTCTCTTTGAAGTTGGACTTGCTTGTTCTTATTTCAATTATGTAAGTG
>JAABOM020035516.1:0-54973 GCA_011800125.2 Solanum clarkiae
AACCGTGCGGGTCGCTCATGCATGTCGCCCTAGACCCAAAGTGGACAATATGTGCACATGTGGGGCCATTCGTTACAGATGGTATCAGAGCCGACCCTCTGCTAGTACGATGGTGGGGCAAACCTCAGCGAGGACGTTGAGTCCCTACAGGGGGGTGAGTGCTTGGCGTGTCGCCTTGTCTCACTTAGGCGAATCCCACATAGGAAAAAGAGGGGGAGTTCCTGGGCTATATGTTGGGTTTGGAACCTTACACGTGCATACGCGTTTTTCCGGGCTTGCCTGCGAGGAACAAAACCGTGCGGGTCGCTCGTGCTTGTCGCCCTGGACCCAAAGCGGACAACATGTGCACATGTGGGGCCGTTCGTTACAGATGATATCAGAGCCGACTCTCTGCTAGTACGGTCGTGGTGCAACCCTCAGTGGGGATGCTGAGTCCCTATGGGGGGTGAGTGCTTGGCGCGTCGCCTCGGCTCACTTAGGCGAATCCCACATCGGAAAAAGAGGGGGAGTTCCTGGGCTATATATTGGGTTTGGAACCTTACATGTGCATACGTGTTTTCCCGGGCTTGCCTCGGAGGAACAAAACCGTGCGGGTCGCTCGTGCGTGTCGCCCTAGACCCAAGGCGGACAATATGTGCACATGTGGGGGCGTTCGCTACAAATAAACTATGTAATTGTATGGTTTTTGATGTTCCAAATACAATCTGACAAAGCTCTCTTTGATAAAGTGAGGGTCCCACTTCTTTTTATCTAATTTTAGCTAAAAGAACTAAGAGGGTCAAAATGCATCCAGAATTCCTAGCCATCCGTTGTAAGGTCATTATAGACTAAATTAGACATTCTGGAGCTGATTGCCCTATCAAAATTCTCATCCAAGCACATTTTCCAAGATTTTCACTAAAAATCTCTTCTTATCTCATTCTTGAATCGACTTTGCAAATCCTTAGTTAAACTCATACCAAAACTCTCAAATCTCATGACAACCATGCTCCTAGCTTATTTTTTCCATTCTGGAGCTGATGGAATCGTCAAAATTCTACTCTAAGGCTATTTACTAGGACGTTACCAGAAACCTCATTTTGCAGTTATAACCTTCCGTTCAACTCATAAAGTTGTATAATTCTCAAATGATTTATCCGACAACCTTATTAACAGTATTAGCAAGTCAAAAATAGCCTGGGGTCCCTATATAAGAGCTCAAACTGATGAAACAATCATAAAACACAGAAATAACTTGGAGGATCATTACATGTAATTTGGATGTGATCAAATTTGTGTGCTATTGTTGGGGAATACAACTTTTAAATTAGTTTAGTTAGAGAAAATTTCTTAATCTAGTTTAGAAGACAAGAATTTTTTGTTGCACTAATACTAACCTCAACTTTTCATCTGAAGTCTTCGAACCAAGATTTCATGTTGAACTTTGGATATATCTTTGAACTTTGGATATATCTTTGGTCTTCTCCTGATTAATGGGAAAACCTTAGAAAATGGGCTAGAGAAATGGTTACTTGATAACAAGGCAAAATTCATAAGATGCAACAATTCAAAATTAATTCAACATATTTTGGGTTTCACTAGGTTGTGTACATCACCAAAATGTTGTTGATAAATCCAAGAATTATAGAACAAAGAAGGGATGATGAAAATTGAAGAACGCCATGACATTATACTTGTAAAATAGACTCAACAGGCTCATAGAGGGGTGCAAGGTCCTCCTTGTCAATAAACTAGAACTCCTGCATCAAGATAAAACAAATTTGTATCTTATTGCGGACTTTTAGAATCTTTAAACATCATTGTACTTCTTAGAAGATACAAACAAAATAATAACTTGACAATGCATCAAATAAACAACATGAAATGAGATAGTTAACCATATGAAGAGAACAAAATGCTTAAAGCAGGTATTCAGATGAGCTTCTTCCTTCAGGCTAAGGATCCTTTGAAAATGGAAATGGTAGATATGAGCACATACACAAAACAATCTCTTAAATATTTCCTTTACAATATTCTAAAAGTTACATGGAAATGGCGCACCTGTAGCATACCATTTGTCTAAACGAAATACAATTTGATCAAAGAAGATAATATATAATGCACAAGTCAAAGAAACACCTCTTACCCAACTTTTGAGGGAAGATTGATTCATCATCTAGTTGAGTCTCTATCCAATCATTGATTTATGGACAATTATATTTATCAAGGATGAATTTGACCTATGCTGGACCATCTCCATGACACGAAGAGGTCACACACCTTTTTGGACAATGAAATTTTGGCAAAAATTTTATTTCTCACTACACTTGACATGAAAATTTGCCAAGGCCATTTTTCCAATATTTTAGCTTCCTATATCATATTCCAACACTTAAATGCTGAGATATTATAATAATGAAAAGTGAAAATCTAGAAAAGATATTTTTTGATGTGCTTGATATTATGATACATATTAGAGAGTAGTGGGGGTGTTGTTAGGGTAGTTGTATTATGTAATGGGATACTTCGACATTGGTAAGGAAAGGCCATCCATAATGAAATTAAATACCTAGCCAATTAAATCAATTTAATTGAGTGTGTGTGTATCTATCTATCTATCTATCTATCTCTGTATATATATATATATATATATATATATATCCAAGTCATTAGTATTATTTTGCTATTATTATGTTGATTTGAGCATGTGCATAGTGACCTCGGGACTATTGAGGTGATTATTGGTCGGTGAAACTACCCCAAAAAGTGCTCAAAAATGCACCTTGGATGTGTCCGAAATTGTAATTGTCATATATCTCAAAATTTATGCATCATATCGAAAATCTGATATCATATTCTTGATTAGGGGAAAAATTGAATTGAAAATGGGTCTAACCCTGATTTTAGAGCAAACGAATCACAATTTTAATTTCCCAAAATTTACTTATCCAGAATGAGTCTACATCCCTGGCACGACGCGGCTAGGGCGCAAACTAGTGTTATTTTTTCCTAGTTATTTTTAGTTCGGTCCAAGGCTTTTGGGTCTTGGGCCTAAGTCTTACAATGTGTGAAAATACCTATACTTAGCCATATTTCACCATCATATTATACAAGACATTCCCCAATATTCTCTCAAACACTTAAACAAATATTCTACCCAAATTTCAAGTCCCAAAACTCATCGGGATCTTAAGGATTTCAATCAAGCTTCAAGTCTCCATTTCCAATCTTCATCAAGTAATTCTCCAAAGTTAGGGTATATGGGTTTCAACCATTTGTTCCTTCCACCCATAGTGCCCAAGCTTCCTTTTTACATAAATTGCATGTTTCTAAGTTGATTTTACTTATGGGTCTTCTATTATGAATTGGACTATGAACTATGTTGGGGTTTTGTAAAAGTGTGACTGCTTGTGCATATTTTGAGCTATGAATCTTAGATCTATCTTGAGATTTGATAAAGGATTTTCATATATATTGCATGAAGGTATTACCATGTGTTGGTGGGTGGTTTTACATTGAAATTACTTGCATG
Source organism: Solanum clarkiae (assembly GCA_011800125.2). Taxonomy (NCBI): domain Eukaryota; kingdom Viridiplantae; phylum Streptophyta; class Magnoliopsida; order Solanales; family Solanaceae; genus Solanum; species Solanum clarkiae. Next base: position 3,512 of record JAABOM020035516.1, read on the forward strand.
ATTTGATGAAGGGTTTTGATATATATTGCATGGTTTACACTAGCATTGCACACCCACCAAGTGTTTGATAAAATATCCAGTTACTATATCTTGAGTTGTTAAAGGCCTAATGCTTGGAATATGAGTTAAGTAACATTATGATGATGAAGGAGTGATATGTGTATGTTGATTTCATGATAAGTATTTATTGTGTTGTGAGTTTACCATAGCCAATTAAGGGGTGATGCCTCAATCACGTTGGGTGGGGGTGGTAAGCCATCAACCAATTGAGGGGTTGGTACCTCAATCATCTCGGATGGGTGGTAAGCCATCAACCAATTGAGGGGTTGGTACCTCAATCACCTTGAATTGGGGTGGTAAGCCATCAACCAATTAAGGGGTATGTACCTTAATCACTTCCGGCGGAGGGTGTTTATGTCGGTAAATGAATTGAGGGGTTGGTAGCTCAATTGCTTCTAAGGGATGGTCTACCTTATATTCTAAGTACTAAGTTTCTTGGTCTATGTTGTTGATCTATTCCAAAACATGTAACATGTTCCATATATAAGCATGTTTACTTCAAGTATCATCCATGCACGTCATATTGTTATATGATCATTTATTGCTTAATTATGCATTTTTACTGTGTTTCTTATATATTGTTTCATTGCATCCTACATAATTAGTACATTTCTAACTCATACTCTATGCCTACACGATGTTACCATGTAGGGACCGGAGCTTCTCACGACCATCCTCATCCTCGTACATATGGCTAGTGTGATATCTCTCAAAGTAAGTTGGTGAGTCCTCAACTTTGATAACATACTTTTATTGATCTATGCTGTGTTTGGACTCTCTTTTCTTCGTTGTATGCTTTGGCTATGAGGGCGAGCTTGATTTCTTGTCTTGGCTCCCGCTAAGTTCTATGTTTAGAGGTATTGTTGGACAATTTATGTAATGATACTATGATCCTTGACTCTCTTGACTCTTTTGATACTTTATGATATGAAATATGTTCCCTAGCCCCATATTCCCTTTTTTACTATCTCTTAGTATTGTTTTATTGCTTCCACAACCAAGGATGTGTAATGATATGTTAAGAGGCTTGATTGGGGTCCCTTCGGGTTCCCCATTCGCTGTGTCATGTCTCGGCCCTAGGCTTGGGTCATGGAAAACTTGGCATCAGAGCACTAGGTTGTTAATGGTTCTCAGCATACAACACACCGCGTTTAATAGAGTCTTATTCTTGGTTGTGTTATGCACCACAACTATGAGTAAGGGGCTATGAGAAATTTTAGGAAATGTTTACTTTCTTCTTATTCTATATTGTGCTGTAGAAGTTAAGTTAAGGTTTTTTCCCCCTAACAATGTTCTTCGCCATTTCTAGATCATCCCTAACACAAGATGAAGAAGAGCCCGTACTCCCGAAGAACAACTGGCTCATGGAGAGCTCCAAGATGCTCTTACCTTGCTAGCTCAAGTTGTGGCTAATCAAGTTAATGAAGGCGCCTAAACCTCTCATGCTTCTACTTTGGCATCTTGGGTAAGGGACTTTATGAGGATGAACCCACAGGAGTTCAATGGGTCTAAGGTGGATGAGGACTCTCAAGAATTTATTGATGGGGTTCACAAAGTGTTGGCTATCATGGGTATGAGCTCGGAAGAGAAGGCGGAGTTGGCAGCTTACCAACTCAAGGTAGTGGCTCAAATATGTTGCACTCAATGGAAGAAGGAGAAGGGGAACAATAATTCAGTACTATGGGAGGAGTTTATGGCGGCTTTCCTCAACTGGTCCTTTCCTTTTGATATTAGAGAGGCCAAAATGGTGGAGTTAATAAATTTGAAGGAAGGATCTATGAGTGTGAGTGAGTATGCCCTCAACCAACTCTCTAAATATGCTCCATACTTGGTTGCTAACCCAGGGTGTAGAACAAATTCGTGATAGGTGTACCTGACTTGGTGAGTGAGGAGTGCCAGTCCGCTATGTTGATTATTGACATGGATTTGTCTCACTTGATGACTTATGTCGAACAAATAAAGGGGGAAAGTTGAGGAAGAGAAGGGGTCATGAGGACAAGAAGGTCCATTTTGATGCTAAGTTCCAAAGTCGGCAAGGTGGTTGGTTTCATCAAGGCCAAGGGTCTTCTCATGCTCCTAATGGGAGATTTGCCAGTGACTACCCAAGGCCCCAAGAGGGTGGTGGTGTGATGCCTAGACTCGTCTGTTCAAAGTGTGGTAGAGGTCATAGTGGCCTATGCTTGAGGGATACCAATGCTTGTTTTGGTTGTGGTGAAGTAGGCCGTAAGATGATTGTTTGTCCAAGAAATAGCAACAAGGATAAGGACATTCGTCCTCAAGGTTGATGTGCTAATGCAGTTCCTTTAGGTAGAGGAGACCAACAAGGTGGTGCCCCAAGGCACAATAGGTGTTATGCTTTCTATGGAAGACAAGGGGTTGATGAGGTAGCTGATGTCGTCACCAGTATGTTAAAAGTATCTTATTTGGATGTGTATGCATTGATAGACCCGGGTGCCACTTTTTTTTGTTACTTCTTTTGTTGCCAAAAATTTTCATCTTGAGCTCGAATTTGTTGTGTGAGTATTATGAGGTGTCTACTCCCATTGGTGCATCTATTATTGCAAGAAAGGTTTATGGAAATTGTTCTATTTGCATCTTGCATAAAATATTGCCTTGTGGTCTTACTGAGTTGGATATGGTTAATTTTGATGTCATTCTTCGGATGGGTTGATTGTCTGCATATTATGCCTCTATTGATTGTAGAACTCATAGGAGCAAATTCCAATTCACAAATGAACCCATCCTTGAGTGAAAGAGTCACGATGTGGTGGTCAAGGGTAGGTTTATCTCTCGCATTAAAGCCTAAAGGTTGATCTCTAAGAGGTTCTCTATCATCTTGTGAGGTTTAGGGATGTTGAGTCTAAAATCCTACCTACCGAGTCGGTTCTGGTGGTAAATGAGTTCCTTGACGTCTTTCCAAGTGACCTTCCCGATGTTCTTCACAAAAGGAAAATAGACTTAAGTATAGACCTCCTTCCCGATACTCAACCCATTTCTATTCCCCCTTACCATATAGCCCTAATGAAATTAAAGGAGTTTAATGAGCAATTGAGGGACTTGTTAGAGAAGGGTTTTATTAGGCCAAGCTAATCACCTTGGGTTACACCGGTGTTGTTTATGAAAAAGAAGGATGGGACCCTTAGAATATGTATTGACTATCGACAACTTAATAGGGTTACCATCAAGAATAAGTATCCTCTACCAAGGATTGATGATTTGTTTGACCAACTTCATGGGGCTAGTCACTTCTCTAAGATTGATCTTCATTCTCGGTATCATCAAGTGAAGGTGAGGGAGTGTGACATTCCCAAGATGACTTTCTAGACTAGGTGTAACAACCCAGAAGGTGCCCAAAAATATTCCTCGGAAGTACCCGGAATCCTGATTTTCATATATCTAAAAATTCATTCGTTATTTTGAAAATCTGACTTCATATTCTTGTTCTTGGGGTCAAATTGAGTGTGAAATGGGTCTAATCCGAATTTTAGAGCAACCGTATCAAAATCCAAAAATTAAAAAATTGCAATTTAGGAGAGTCAACTTTGAAGGGGCATATCTCTTATCACACAATGAACTTGTGGCCTTTGGCCTACCAAATTAAAGATCTTTCAATTAGCTTTCCAATGCACTTGGTTTCACCTCATTCGAAATTTGGATGAAGAATTTATGCCCATTTTTGTAGCATTTGTTTATGCAAAAATGTAGATTTCCAGTGAATAATATGCGTCACCTCCACGACGCGGACTAGTATTATTTTGATCCTGTTTTTTGATTTCTGTCCAAGACTTTCAAGTCTTGGGCCCAAGGGTTCCAATATGTGTTTTTACATATACTTAGCCTTATTTCATCCTTATACTATCCTTAACATTCCCCAATATCCTCTCAAGCACTTAAACTAATATTTCATCCTAACTTCAAGTCCCAAAACTCAAGACCAATCTTAAGGATTTGATCAGGGATCTCATTCAAGCTTCAAGTCTCCATTCTAATCTTCTTCAAAGGTTCTCCAAATTCAAGGTATGTGGTGTTAAATTATTGGGTCCTTTCACCCATGGTTCCTAAGCCTTGTTTTTACTAATACTGCATAATTTAAAGTTGATTTTACATGTGGGTTTTGTATATTGAGAAATTTACTGCACAGTGATTTTACTTTACGAAAGTATGGTTGTTTTAGCATGTTTTGATCTCTATATCTTTGATCTAATGTTGGATTTGATGAGGGGTTTTGATGTGAATGTGTTGGGGGTTTCGCAAAGTATTGATTGATGGTTTTACTATAGATTTTCTTGCATGATTTCATCTCTAAATTGCATGATTTTTTACCCCTACTTCACATCCCCAAGTGCTTGATAAAATGAAGGTCCAGAGCAAAAGATATGATATGAATGATGTTATGATGATGAAATGAGATTATGTATATGATTATTCCTATGTGAAGTGTTACACTAGAGCATATGATAAATCCTATAAAAAATGTTGCATTAGACCATAGCCGATTCGGGAGGACAAGAGCCCGGGTAACCATTTTGGTGGTTTACACCGATCAACTATGTGAGGGGTTTATACTTTGTCACCATGTTGATAAGGTGTTATTATCATCAACCATGTGAGGGGTTTATACCACACAACCACCAAGGGGTTTATACCTTGAATAGCTAGATTGGTCTCTTCTACACATATGATATCTGATATGAGCATGAGCAACTTAAGCATGTTTTACTTATGCATTGATCATACATGCCATATTGTTATATTATGACTATTGCCTATTGTTATGCATTTTGATTATGATGCCTATCTCTTGTTCCATTGCGTCCTACATACTTAGTACATTCAAACATACTAACGCATACTCTATGCCTACATGATGTTACCATGTAGGAATTGAAGATCCTATTGATTCTTCTTATGGCTAGAAGGATTGTTCAAGTTATCCTTTGGTGAGTCCTCTACTCCGGGGACAATGACTATTCTCTCATACTATGTTCTAGGGCTATCTTTTTTTTATGTATGTATTAGCTTTGAGTGTGAACCCGATTGCTTGTCTTAGGTCCTGCTCTTAAGTATCTAGTAGAGGTGTTGTTGGACATTTTATGTATTATGCTTGAGCTTTGACTCACTTCTGATATTCAAGGTATTTATGTATAAATCTCTCTCTCCCTTAGTCCAAATTCCCCTTGTTTATATTTCTTACATTATTTTACGTTGCTTTCGCAAACAAGGATGTGTAATAATATGCTATGAGGCTTGTTTAGGGTACCTTCGGGTTCCCCATTCGTCGATCACGTCTAGACCCTAGGTTTGGGTCGTGACTAAGATGGTATCAGAGCACTAGGTTGATAGATCCTCGGAATCCAACACACTGCATTGATTAGAGTCTTATTCATGGTTGTGTTGTACAACACAACTGTGAGTAGGAGGCTGTAAGACGTTTTAGGAAATGTTTCCCCTCATCATGGTCTATGTTGTGCTTTATAAGTGAGATAGGGATTTCCCCTCTAACGAGTGTTCTTTGCTTTAGTTGATCATATTGCTTCAAGGACAAAGGTGAAGGAAGGTAAGTAGAATGTTTTGATTTTGATGGATCCAAGTTTCACTATTTCTTCTTTATTTGTTTAGTTGATGGTGGGGCTTCTTGTGTACCCAAGTGGTTGTGTGGATATTTGGTGTCATTCTGTTGGTTGGGTATATTATTGATAGAAAGTTCATAGGTGTTGATCCGGGTTTGTATTGCATTAGGTCTTGATTTGTGGCTTGTTGGATTTGATGTGGTGGATTTTGATGTTGTACTTAGAATTGAATAGTTGCATGCATGTTGTTTCACTATGGATGGTAGGACCCGTAGAGTTAGAATCTGACTCCCTAATGAATCCGTCTTTGTGTGGGAGGTTGTCAAGTGGTAGCTAAGGAGGTAGGTCCATTCTTGACTTAAGATACATTTAGTCTCTAAGGAGTTGTATTTTTTCATCTTGTGGGAATTGGAGGTGTTGAACCTATGTTGGTTGTTTATAGAATTATCATTGGTGATAGATGAGGCCTTGAATGTCCCTTTTCGATGTTTAAAGTTGGGGTAGTGTCTTTTGATTTGACTAGAACACCAGCTATGCCTATGAGTCCCATGAACAAGATCTTTAGTCCCTATTCTAATAGGCTTATGGTGGTTTTGGTGATGATATGATGGTTCATTCCCTGAAGAGGTAGTGCGTGTGAGTCATTTGAGGGTAGTACTCTAAAGTTTAAGGAAGGAGGTTGGATGCTAGATAGGAGAAATGGGAATTTTAGTTGTAAGAAGTTGCCTTTTTAGGTCATCCGTTGCCAGGTAATCGCATTAAGGTGGACCCTAGTAACACGAAGGTGATTAGCTATTAGACTAGACCTTGATTCCCTTGGGTGTTAGGAGCTTCTTGAGTTTAGCGGGCTATTGCCGGAGACGTGAGTATGTTCTCTTCCGTTGTTGTTCCAATGACTTAGTTGACCCTAAGTGACACCAATGTTGTGATCGACGTTTTGAGTAGGGTGATTTGATATGTCTGGGAGTTGCTATTTCTTGTGTTATTCCTTGGTGCTAGTAGGATTCATGTGTATGTGGGTTGATCTTGATCCCTTCCAATCAAGGAGGCCCAAAATTATTTTCAACACAACCTACATGGATTTTTACTTATTTTAATTTAGAATTTGAATATTATGATTTCTAAAATTCTATTGATGCATGGGTAGTGCTTATTTGATGATTTTAATGTGATTTAAACCGTCATATGAGGATTTACTTTTGGATTTATGAAGTTATATGTATGCATGTTCCCTTTTTGAATTATTTATGCATGAGAGATTACACTATGGATTTAAATATGAAATTAATTATGTTTTCACTTCAACTTCATATTATAAATGTTGATTTTTAAATGGAGTTTTTATTACCTATGTCATTTCCTCATTGTTCATAGCATATGCATTTATATACACAGATTATTTTGAAAAATTATGTTATAGGTAAGCGAAATTTCATTTTATGGTATGATTTTGATAAAAAATTCATTTTATGGTATGATTTTGATAAAAAGGTTGGTTATGACAACATTGTGATCACATATATGTCTTTGATTTTGGCTCTTTAAGCATTTTGGGTGGTTGCACCATTTTGTATATGAATGAGCTATTCCTATGCATGAATATCATGACTATGAAATTATGATTTTGGCATTTGAGCTTAGGTATGAACTATTATGAATGATGTTTAGCTTTTAAGCCCAATTGTGCATTAAAATGAGTTGGAAAATGACTATTGTCTGAGTATGTTCATGCATATTATAAGTATTCTTGTGGGATAACGACTTAGCTTGTTGTGTTGGGAGTCTTGGGGTAGTTGGGCTACTTGTGTAGCATGTTTCTAATGAGTGTATAACCCGTAAGATTGTAATATGATGGTTAAGGATGGTCGATCTATTTAGTCAACAACAGTGGGGTAGTTACTTCTCTAAGATTAATCTTTGGTTCGGGTTTTGTCCCCAAGTGATGATTGGGGTAGGTGATACCCCTAAGTGTCCTTTTCGGACTAGGAGTGAGGATTTTGAATATTGGTGGAGTTGTTTGGTTGGTTTATGCATCGGTTGTGTTGATAGGTTTCATGAATGAAGTCTTAAAACACTACCTTGATATGTTTGTGGTGGTCTCTAGTGATGAGGCATTGACTTGTTTAGAGCTTGTGAATTATTTTGGGGTAGTGTTGCAAGTCTTGGATGATGAGGGGATTGGTTGCTAAATATGATATGTGTGAGTTGAGGAGAATAAGGAGGTTGTTAGCATTCCTTAGGGATTATGGTATGAGTGTGCTTTGGTTTTTTCGGTAAGGCTAGTAGTGTGGTTGGTGCTCTAGGTAGCCTAGTGTGTGTGGATAATGGTGGTAAAGAGATGCCTAGTAGAGTCCATCGGTCAGCTAGATAGGGAGTTAGGTTGAATGAACTTGAGAATGGTAGTATAGTGTTCTTCGAGGTTCCAAATCTTCTTGGGTTAAGAGGGATACATTGGGCAAGGCCTTCATTTCCGCCTTATTAGAGTTGGAAGTTTTGGGTGAGAGAATGATAGAGTGGAGCTTGTCTCCCAAAGGGGAAGATGGATGTTATGGTACCAAGTGGGTTAGAAGTATTTAAGATTGACATTTGAGTTGACGATTATGAGTCCTTATAAAGGATAAAGGAAGTTTGGTATGATTGTATAAGTTTGGGAATTATCTATGGTAGGGGTATGATTTATCCTGTTTGTCATGCTTCTAGGTTGAGGGGATGTGTTGGTGAACCTAGTGTTATAGAACTCTTTGAAATTATGGGTGAGGTAGAGGATAAGTTGGCTTAGAAGGAGGTTCCGCTGGAGGTGTTGGATGGATGAGTGGAGAAATTGATTGATTGATAATGATGTAGTGCTCGTCAAGGCCCTTTGGAAGAGTTGTCGATTCGTATGTGTTTATCAAAGAGCCGGTGCAGACATGGATAAGCGATATCCATATCTCTTTCACTCTATTCAAGCTTATGATGCCATGCTAAGTCTTTTCTATGATTCCAAGTCCTATGTTTCAGCCCTTATGTCATTCATGTGCATTCATGTTTAAGTTTACAAGTTTATGATGATTTTACACTTTTGTTGAGATTTTGAAAATGGTGTTTTTAATATATTGTTGCATTCTTTTTGGGGCTGATCTCCATATGATTATTCTTCTCTTGTACGTTTCTTTTACATTCGGGGACGAATATTCCCAAGGGGGAGATATTGTAACGATCCCAAAAAGTGCTCGAAAATATGCCTCGGAAGTACCCGGAGTCCTGACTTCCATACATCTAAAAATCTGTTTGTTATTTCAAAAATACAACTTCATATTCTTGTTCAGGGGGTCAAATTGAGTAGGAAATGGGTCTAGTCCAAATTTTAGAGCAACCGTATCAAAATCTGAAAATCGCAAAAAATACGATTTAGGAGGGTCAACTTTGAAGGGGCATATCTCTTAGCACACAAAGAACTTGGTGGACCACGACCTACCAAATTAAAGCTCTTTGAATTAGCTTTCCAACGCACTTGGTGTCACCTCATTTAGAGTTATGGATGAAGAATTTATGCCAGTTTTTGTAGAACTTATTTGTGCAGAAATGTAGATTTCCAATGAGTAATCTGCGTCACCTCCGCGACGCAAGCCAGTGTTATTTTAGTCCTTTTTTATATCGGTCCAAGTCTTTCAAGTCTTGGGCCCAAGGGGTCCCATACGTATTTTTACATATACTTAGCCTTATTTCACTCTCATATCATCCTTAACATTCCCCAATATCCTCTCAAACACTTAGACTCACATTTCACCCTAAATTCAAGTCCCAAAACTCAAGACCAATCTTAAGGATATCATCAAGGATCTCATTCAAGCTTCAAGTCTTCATCTTCAATCTTCTTCAAGGGTTCTCCCAAGTCAATGTATGTGGTGTTGAACCATTGGGTCCTTTCACCCATGGTGCATAAGCCTCATTTTTACTAATATTGCATGATCTAAAGCTGATTTTACATGTGGGTCTTGTATATTGAGAAATTTACTGCAGAATGATTTTAGTTCATGAAAGTATGGTTGTTTTAGCATGTTTTGAGCTCTAAATCTTGGATCTAATGTTGGATTTGGTAAGGAGTTTTGATGTGAATGTCTTGGGGGCGTTCATGGTGTTGAATGATGGTTTTACTATAGATTTTCTTGCATGATTTCTTCTCTAAATTGCATGGTCTTTTACCGCCATTTCACACCCCCATGTGTTTGATAAAATGTCCTGTCAGGGTTTCTTGAGGAAATGAAGTCCAAAGCATGAGATATGATATGAATGATGTTATAATGATGAAATAAGATTATGTATACAATTATTCCTTTATGAAGTATTGCTTTAGAGCATATGATAAATCCTATATAAAGTGTTGCATTAGACCATACCCGATCCGGAGGGACAAGAGCCCGGGTAACCTTGTTGGGGGTTTATACCCATCAACCATGCGAGGGGTTTATACTTCGTCACCGTGTTGATAAGGTATGATTATCATCAACCATTTGAGGTTTATACCACACAACTACCAAGGGGTTTATACCTTGAACAACTAGGTTGGTCTTTTCTACACATATGATATCTGATATGAGCATGAGCTACTTAAGCATGTTTAACTTATGCATTGATCATACTTTCCATATTGTTATATTATTCCTATTGCATATTTTATGCATTTTGATTTTGATGCCTATCTCTTGTTGCATTACATCCTATATACTTAGTACATACAAAGATGTACTAACGCATACTCTATGCCTACATGATGTTACCATGTAGCAACCGCAGTTCCTATTTGATTCTTCTTGTGGCAAGAAGGATTATTCAAGTTAGCCTTTGGTGAGTCCTCCATTCCTGGGACAATGAATATTCTCTTATACTATGTTCTAGGGCTATCTTTCTTGGATGTATGTATTAGCTATGAGGGTGAGCCCAGTAGCTTAGCTTGGCCCCCACTCTTATCTATGTAGTAGAGTTGTTGTTGGACATGTTATGTATTATGCTTGAGCTTTGACTCACTTATGATATTCAAGCTATTTATGTGTGAATCTCTCTCTCTCTCTTCCTTAGTCTCAATTCCCCTTGTTTATGTTTCTTACGTTGTTTTACATTGCTTCCATGACCAAGGATATGCAATGATATGCTATGAGGCTTGTTTGGGGTCCCTTCAGGTTCCCCATTCACCAGTCACATCTAGGCCTTAGGCTTGGGTTGTGACACTATGTATGGACATTATGAATTTGTGGTTATGTCATTTGGGTTGACCAATGCACCTACCATCTTCATGGAACTTATGAATAGGTTCTTTAAGCCGTTCCTTGATTCGTTTGTTGTGATTTTTATCGATGATAATTTAATCTATTCTCATAGTGAGGAGGAGCACGTGGGTCATTTAAGGGTAGTGCTACAAAAGTTGAGGGAAGAGAAGTTGTATGTCAAGTATGAAGAGTATGAATTATGTTGAAAGAGGTTACTTTCCTAGGTCATGTGGTATCGGGGGATGGTATTAAGGTGGATCCTAAAAAGACGGATGTGATTAGAAATTGGCCTAGACCATTGACCCCATAAGCTATTAGGAGCTTCTTGGGCTTATCCGGTTGCTACCATTGCTTCTCCCATGACTAAGTTGGCTCAAAAAGCAGGCTAAGTTTGTGTGGACCGATGAGTGTTAAAAGAGTTTCCAAACATTGAAGGATAAGATTGTCTCCATTCTATCTTGTTTCTTCTAGAAGGGTTGGAAGGGTCTGTTGTGCATTATGATACCTCTTGGATTGGTTTCGGTTGTGTTTTGATGAAAAATGGTAAAGTGATAACCTATGCTGCTAGACAACTCAAAGTGCATGAAAAGAATTATCTTACTCTAGATCTTGAATTGGTCGGCGTGGTATTTTCTTTGAAAATTTGGTTTCATTATTTGTATGGGGTGCATGTTGATGTGTTTACCGATCATAAGAGTCTCCAATATGTGTTCACTCAAAAAGATCTCAAAATTTTAGGCAACGAAGGTAGTTAGAACTTCTTAAGAATTATGATATGAGTGTGCATTATCATTTCGGTAAGGCTATTGTGGTAGTGATGCTTTGAGTAGGGTGTCTATGGGTAGCCCAGCTCATGTTGATGATGGGGGAAAATGGTGGCTAGAGAGGTCCATCGGTTGGCTAGATTGAGGGTTAGGTTGGATGAGGTAAATAATAGTAGTATGGTGGATGTTGATGGTTAAAAATCTTCCTTGGTTGATGAGGTAAAGGCAAAGAAAGATCTTGATTCCTCCTTATTAGAATTGAAGGTCTTGGTGAGAGAGCTCAAGGTGGAGGTTTTCGCCCAAGGGGGAGTTGGTGCCCTTAGATACCAAGGTAGGTTGTGTGTGCATCGTGTTGATGATTTGAGAAAGAAGATTCTTGAGGAGGTTCATAATTCTTCTTATTTTATTCTCCCCAGTTCTACGAAGATGTATAGAGAATTGAGGAATGTGTTTTTGTGGGAAGTTATGAAGAAAGACATTGCCAAATTTGTATCCGGTTGTCATAGTTGCCAACACGTCAAAATCGAACACCAAAGGCTGGGTGGCCTAATCCAAGACATATGGATTCCTACTTGGAAGTGGGAGGAAATTAACATGAACATTGTGGTTGGGTTGCCCAAGACTAGAAAGGGTTTTGATTCTATTTGGGTTGTGGTTGATGAAATGACAAAGTCGGGTCATTTCCTACTGGTAAGACTACATATGGGACCGAAGACTATGCTAAGTTGTACATGCATCAGTTGGTGAGGTTGCATGGGGTTCCTTTGTCTATTATATCGGATCGTGATGTTCCATTTACTTCACACTTTTGGAGGTCCTTCCAAAGAGGTCTTGGTACCAAGGTTAAGCTAAATACGACCTTTCACCCTCAATCGGATGGCCAAGCCGAAAGAACTGTTCAAACTTTTGAAGATATGCTTAGGGCTTGCTTATTAGAGTTTACGAGTAGTTGGGATGATCATCTTCCATTGATTTAGTTTGCTTATAATAATAGCTATCATTCTAGCATTGGTATGGCTCCTTTTGAGGCCCTCTATGATAGGCGTTATAGATCACCAGCTAGGTGGTTTAAAGTGGGAGAGATGATATTTTTAGGTTTGGATCTAGTCATGGAGGTTCTAAAGAAGGTAAGGTTGATTAGCGTGAGGTTGAAAACAACCTAAAGTCGTCAAAAATCCTATGCCGATGTGAGGAGAAGGGAGTTTGAATTTAAAGTTGGTGATTGGGTCTATTTAAAGGTGTCACCCATGAAGGGTATGGTTCATTTTGGTAAGAAGGGTAAATTAAGTCTAAGATTTGTAGGTCCTTATATGATGATGAGGAGGATTGGTAAGGTGTCCTATGAGTTGGAGTTGCCTAGTGAAATGGATTTGGTTCATCTTGTCTTCCATGTGTCTATGTTGAGGAAGTGTGTAGATGATCCAAATGCTATTGTCCCATTGGATGTTATGGGTGTTGTTGAAGACAACTTGACTTATGAAGAAGTTCTAGTAGATATCTTCGATAGACAAGTAAATAGGTTGAGGAAAAAAGATGTTGGTTCTGTTAATGTCCTTTGGATGAATCAACAAGTTGAAGTGCTACATGGGAAGCCGAAGTGGACATGCAAAAATGATAACCTTATATCTTCCATTCTGCTCAAGCCTAAGGTACTAATTCTAAGTCTCCTTTGTGATTTTATGCCTCATGCATCAGCCCTTATGTCAGTTGCATGCATTCATGTTTATATTAACAAAGTTCATGGTGATTTTAACACTTATGTTGATATTTTCGAAAATGATTTTTAAGTGTATTGATGCAATCTTGTTAGGGCTAATTTTCATGATTACTCTTCTTATGTACACTTCTTTGACATTTGGCGACAAATGTTACCAAAGGGGAGATATTGAAATGACCTGAAAAACTGCCCGAAAATATGCCTCGGAAGTGCCCAGAATAGTAATTTTCATATATCTCAAAATCCGTGCATGATATCTAAAATTCGATTTTATATTCTATATCAGGGGAAAATTTAGTGGGATATGGGTCTAACCTCTATTTTAGAGTCAACGAATCATAATTTCAATATCTCAAAATTTTCTTATCAAAAATGAGTCCACGCCACTGGCGCGACGCAGCCAAGGCGCGAACTAGTGTTATTTTTGCCCAGTTATTTTTAGTTCGGTTCTAGGCTTTTGGGTCTTGGGACTAAGTCTTCCTACGCGTGTATATACTTATACTTAGCCATATTTCACCTTCATATCATACAAGACATTCCCCAATACTCTCTCAAACACTTAGACAAATGTTTCACCTAAAATTTTAAGTCCCAAAACTCATCCGAATGTTAAGGATTTCACTCAAAGATTCAAGTCTCCATTTCCAATCTTCATCAAGTAATTCTCCAAAGTTGAGGTACTTGGGTTTCAACCATTGGGTCCTTTTACCCATGGTGTCCAAGATTCTTTTTTACATAAATTTGATGTTTTTAAGTTAATTTTACTTATGGGTCTTCTATTATGAATTGGACTATGAACTATGTTGGGGTTTTGCAAAAGTTTGATTGTTTATGCATGTTTTGAGCTATGAATCTTAGATCTACCTTGAGATTTGATGAAGGGTTTTAATGTATATTGTATGAGGGTGTTACCAAGAGTTGGTGGATGGTTTTACACTGAAATTACTTGCATGATTTCACACTTGAATGTCATGGTCTTTCACTAGCATTGCAAACCCACCAAGTGTATGATAAAATGTCCGGTTAATGTATCTTGAGATGTTGAAGGCCTAATGCTTGACATATGAGTTAAGTGACTTTATGATGATGAAGGGGTGATATGCATGTGTTGATTCCATGAGAAGTACCTATTATGTTGTGAGTTGACCATAGCCAATTGAGGGGTGATGCCTCAATCACCTTGGATGGTGGTGGTAAGCCATCAACCAGTTGATGGGTTGGTACCTCAATCACTTCCAACAGAGGGTGGTCATGTCCGTCAACCGATTAAGGGGCCAGTACCTCAATCACTTCTAAGGGGTGGTCTACCTTATATTCCAAGTACTATGTTGCTTGGTCTATGATAATGGTCTATTCCTAAAGATGTAACATGTTCAATATATAAGCATGTTTACTTCAAGTATCATTCATGCATGCCATATTGTTATATGATCATCTATTGCTTTGTTATGCATTTTGACTATGTTGCTTATTTATTGTTGCATTGCATCCTACATACTTATTATATTCAGGCATACTAATGCATACTCTATGCCTACATGATGTTACCATGTAGGGACCGGAGCTCCTCACAATCATCCTCATCCTCCTCTACGTGGCTAGTGTGATATCGTTCAAAGCAAGTTGGTGAGTCCTCAAATTTAAGGATATACTTTTCTTGATTTATGTTATGTTTAGATCTCTTACTTCATTGTATGCTTTGACTATAAAGGTGAGCCCGGTTGCTTATCTTGGCTCCCACTAAGTTCTATGTCTAGAGGTGTTGTTGGACAAGTTATGTAATGATGCTATGAGCCTTAAGTCTCTTGATAATGTTGATACTTTATGATATGAAAGATGCCCCTTAGCCCCACGTTCCCTTTTTACTATCTCTTATTGTTATTTTATTGCTTCCGCAACCAAGGATGTGTAATGATATGTTAAGAGGCTTGATTGGAGTCCATTCAGGATCCCCATTCGCCGTGTCACGTCTCGGCCCTATGCTTGCGTCGTGACAGTCGGGTTATTCTGGAGTTATGTTAATTTTGAGTTAGTTAGGAATCTATACTCATAAAATGAGTTTTCAGATAAAGTCCTAATAATGGCCTCAGAAGAGAATTCTGACGATTCTATTAGCTCATAATGGTCGAATTAGGCTAGAAGCATGTCTGGTGCAAGTATATCATTAATATAAAATTTGGCCATTGAAACTAGTTAATAGTTAACTCTGTCGTTGCACTTAAGAACCATGCCCATATGAGAATTTTGATAGCGTTGTTAGCTCCGAAACATCCATTTTGGTTTAGGATGACCCTTCGTTTGATACTGGGGATGTCCTGATGTGATTTGACCCTCCGGAGCCTTTTCATTATAAGTTGTAGAAAGAAATGAGACCCTCACTTTATCGTAGAAAGCTACATTTGAAATCTCAACCACACCGTTAGATCCAGAACATTAAAATCTATAAGGTTGCATAGTTTCTTTACTAAAATCAGAGTCTGAACGAGTCCAAAACGACAAAAAAGAGATTGAAGGATTAATGGAAAGAGAGGACACCACGTGGCCTATTCTACTGCTTTCACATGGTGCGATCTTGTAATGCCATGTGACAGAAAGATGGAAAGAACATATAGTATATATATGTATGGTTTTAGGGAAGTATGTATACATATATTTATATAGTAATCTCAACTTTGCACCACGATTTTAAGCTCATTATTCATCCAATTTGAGTGATTCAAAATACTGTGTGACATGAAATTTTTAGAAGTAATGTCATGGTGAAGTTGGATTCAATATTTGACATGTATTCTGAGGTAAATTTCTATTTTTCATTGATGATATATCGGTAATGAGTGAAAACTTTACATTACAATATATCGATCATTTCTCAACGAAATTAAGTCAAATTTATGTCTAGATTATTCTTCATTCCAAGAGGAACACAGTGGTATGCTGAGTGTTTGCTGATTTTGCCTGATTTTTGAGAATTTTGACTGAGAAAGTTTTGAAAATAATATTTTCCTGGTAAAGTTTCTAATTCATTTTTTGGGCCTTTTCTCGGTCTTCTAGGGTCTATTTTGGGAAAAATTATGGCTATGTACTTGGGGTGATGTACGAATAATTTTACAAGTGTTGGTTTGGGATTTTGGGCATAGGCCCTAATTTTACCCTTTTTAGTCATAATTGATGTAATTTCACCCGTTTCTTGAGATTTTACAGTGAAATTATCCTAATGATTTTATGACTTATATTTTAATAACTAAGTAGCATCGAGAAGCAAATTAAAAAGGGAAAAGCTTGGCTAAATTGACTCGTAGCAAGAGACGTCAAATGTCAGTTAGGCTAGGATTTCTCTAAACCCTAGACTAAGCAGAAATGTCTGCATCTTTGAGTCGGAATGTGTAGAAATGTACTATTTATGGATTTGTGGAGTATATGTTGTATATAGATGGATGCAATCTGTGTGTTGTATATATATATATATATATGTAATGATATGGGATGTTAGTTGTTGTATTGAGGGCCATGTTGGTTATAGTTGCTATATTACCTGAATTCTTACATTATATGACTACGAAAGGGCCTGAAAGGGGTTGGGCTGAGTTGTGAGCACGTGACAGGTACGTATACTAAGCTTGGCTTTTGCATGTATGTATGTGTGGTCTGAGGCTACCATAATATTTACATGCTACCCTATGTGCAGAATCTAGTATCTATATCTAGTTGGTATGTATATGCATAATTTGGCTGCGGTTATCTTTATCTTTTGTAAGTACTTCTGGTAGAATTTTTTGATTAAACATGATTTTGTGTTGCCCTGTGCATGATCCTATATACTATTGCTGTCTATTATGTACTTGTGCCACTAGTTGGTAACTGGAGAGATATACCATGTTCTAGGGACGGTCATAGTTGTACCCCTAAAGGAGTCTTGTGACCTATAATACGAGGTGCATTGACACTGAGCCACTGGCGGTTTGAGATGGGAGTGTCACCCTATTAGTGAGGTGTAGGTTATAAATTATGGGCTTTCTGGTCTATCTACAATAAGACATTAGTTAAATGGGTTAGTCGTGAAGATTGGCATCCTATTGAGAGGGGTACATTTTCAGTAGGTTGGCAAATGGTTGCCTTAGGCAGTATCCTTTATGGCTATTGCGCTACGATAAGATTCGGGTAGGTGTAATCCTCTTATTATCTATCCTCTTGGGCCTTAGATTAGGTTATACTGACACTGCCTTATGAGTTTCTTTATATAGAGATAGGGCCTGGTAAGGGCCGAATATAAGCTAGTGCCCTAGGACAGACATGTTTGCTGACTTGGCTCGTACCAGTATGAGTATGTATAGCTTGTTCCTACCGAGATATGATGACCCAGAGACTATATAGAAAATGATTTTATGTTGTACTGCAATCTAATTCTAGTATAGATACGACTCTGATGGATTTAGTTGTCTTAGATACTTTTAATTTACCATGGTTGGCTATTTTTACCCTAGGAAGTTGTGATGGATGGGGTTATGGTGTTGTTCGCCTACTTTGGGCATGACTGTACATTGATTGGTGATACATATACACTCTGATATACTGTTGGTAGTCGTTGTGCACTGGTTCTTTCAATCTGATGTTGGGTTATCTATCTTTATCTGAGTGGGGTGGTGTATTATACAGTTCGATTAGGATAATTCTGTTGAGAGAGGTGGTATGATTGGGGATCCGGATAGGCTAGTGAGAGATTGGGTGAGACTATGCTTCGAGACCTAGATGATGCATCGTGTAGTTCAAGTCTCCGGTAGCCATGACCAAGTTTTTGACATCCCAAGTGATGCGCCCCATGTTCCAATTCTCTGATGGTCATGTCCGAGTGTCCGAGACTAGGGTGGCGATTCTAAAGGGGTCTGAGTATTGTCCTTGCTTTGGGCTCAGGGGCCTCGTTGACTAAACTTTTGTGTCTAGGCACCATTGATTGATAGTTTGGGTCGGGGACCCTATTGATTACTTTTGAGGGCGAGTGATGAATATCCTGAGTTGAGACACACTTGTTATGCGAGGGATATTCTTTCTTTTGTGAAAGATACGTCCCACCGTTCTCCATATATATTTTAGATAGCTGTAACGTGCTGACACAAGGTTGAGGACCCAGATTTATTTTATCATTGGGGCGAGGCTCATGATTGATTACTCGTGGATCCACACACCTATTCATACCATGATTGTACGTAGGTGTACCTCTTAGGTTTAAGGGGGCCAGGGGCGTTCTAGCTTAGGTACTAGGGCTTTACACCCATGTACACTTGACCCTTGTTCTAATGATGTGGAGAACTGGGCTCTACGATGGTTCTATGGGATTCTATGATTATCTGTCGGCACTATATTATGTGTGGGTGTACCTTCTAGTATTATGGGGGACCAATTGGCGTATAGATATAGATACTAGGGCCTCGTACCCACGTATAACACTATACCTTAGTTGGGGTTATTTATGGTATGAGCCTACATAGTTTTGGTCAATGGTTCGATGTACATCACATGGATTGGTTTAGGTTATCATGGTCATCACTTGGGTTGGTTCAACTATCATTTTTCATCTCCTTGGTTAGCTTTATGGTGCTTTGGGAGTTTCCAAACATACCTATGCTTTGATCAGTGTTTGTTTTGCTACACTGCTGCAATTCTCTTTAGATTTGGGCTTTGTATATGTTTACTGCTTCACTCGGTCGATCGATGATGCCTACTGTTTGCCATTTCTAGTATTCACCCCTACTTCTGTATCTTCCCATGGTGCAGGTTCAGGTACGAGCATGATAGCTAAGTTGGGGAACTTCGGGAGCACTCGGGAGACTTTTGGTGAGCATCAACGGAACTAGTTTCTTCGCAGTCTCCTTTCTGTTGATGGCCATCTCTTGTATCCAGATATTGGCAGTGTATATGTCACAACCCAAGCCTAGGGCCTAGATGTGACACGACGAATGGGGAACCTGAAGGAACCCCAAACAATCCTCTAAACTTATCATTACACATTATTGGTCGCGGAAGCATGTAAAAGACATAAAATGACACTAAGGGACAAAGGCCTGAGGGTAGCTTGCAAATCAACATCACCAAGAGACAAGGAGTCAAAGCTCGTACCATATATACATAACTTGTCCAAAAAACACCTCCAATACATAAAGAATGCAGGGGTCAAGACAAAGGAAATGGGCTCACCCTCATAGTCAAAATATAACATAAGAAAGTGTCTCAATATATATATAATAGCAACATAAACTACAGTCTCCGAAGTGGAGGACTCACCAACAAGCTTTGAGTAGAACCAATCTTGCCAGGTGGAGGAGGAGGATGATAAACTTGAGCGTCGATTCCTCTATGGTGATATCATGTAGGAAAGAGTTTGTGTTAGTACATTTGAATGTACTAAGTATGTAGGATGCAATGAAACAATAGATAAGCTTCATAGTCAACATGCATGACAATACACAATAGGCATGATATAGTAATGTGATGTGTACGATCAATACATAAGTAATACATGCTTAAGTAACTCATGCTTATATAAGGTATCATTAGTGAAGCATAGACCAACTAGATTTCCAAGGTATAAATCCCTTGGTTGGATGATGATGATCTCACCCCATCACCGTGGTGGTGTGGTACAAACCCCTTATATGGTTGATGATAATCAGACCTTATCACTCTGGTGGCGAAGTAAAACCCGTCACAAGGTTTGATGAGTACAAATCCTCACCTCGGTTGACGAGTACAAACCCCCACCTCGGTTGATGATGATCTCACCCCATCACCCTGGTGGTGTGGTACAAACCCCTCACATAGTTGATGAGTACAAACCCCCACCTCGGTTGTCCAATCTCTTCGTTCCCCGGATTGGGCATGGTCTAATGCAATACTTTATGTAGAGTATATCATGTACATAATCTCATTTCATCATTAGAACATCATTCATATCATATCGCAATCTTTGGAGCTTCAACTCCTCAAGAAAACACATCCAAATATTTTATCAAACACCTTGGGGGTGTGTAATGGGGGTAAAAGACCATGCAATTTGGAGATGAACTCATGCAACAAAATCCATAGTAAAACAATCAATCAGCACCTTGCAATACCCCCAAGACATTTACATCGAAACTCCTCATCAAATCCAACATTAGATCCAAGATTTAGAGCTCAAAATATGCTAAAACAACCATACTTTCATGAACTAAAATCACTATACAGTAAATTTCTCAATATACAAGACCCACATGTAAAATCAACTTTAAATCATGAAATATTAGTAAAAAGAGAGTTTAGGCACCATGGGTGGAAGGACCCAATGGTTCAACACAACATACCTCAACTTTGAAGAACCCTTGAAGAAGATTGGGAATGGAAACTTGAAGCTTGAGTGAGATCCTTGATGAAATCCTTAAGATTGGTCTTGAGTTTGGGACTTGAATTTAGGAGCAAATATTTGGCTGAGTGTCTTCGTGAGTAGTGGGGAATATTTAGGATGATATGAGGGTGAAATAATGCTAAGTATAGGAAAAAACATGTTTGGGAAGACTTAGGCCCAACTCTGACTCAACATGGAACTTTTTAACGACAAAGGGGGTAACAAAGGAAAGGGTGGCACCTGGATCTATTAAAGCATATACATCAAGATCAAAGATTTTCAACATACCGGTAACAATATCGGGGACCTCACCAACTCCTTGTGTTCTATGTATAGCATAAAACCGATTGTGCCTTTAGGAACCATCTTGAGGACCACCTCTACCCAATGGAACCACATTTGCACCCCGAACCTTGCCATGGTTTATTGGACAATCTACCTTCTTGTGACCAAGTTCCCTATAACCAAAACATGCATTAGAATCTTTTAAACATTGGCCTCTATGATTCCTTCCACAACTAGGACACACATTAGTAGGAGCCACGCCACCAACACCTTGTGGCCTAGTGAAGTCATTGGAAAATCCCCTATTAGTAGCATGAGGAGGCCCTTGGCCTTGACGAAATCTAGTACCCTTTTGAAACTTGCGTTCAAAATGGGCCCTCTTAGCCTCATGGACCCTCCTCTTTCTCAACTTTTTTTCCTCCATTTGCTCGACATAAGTCATCAACCAAGACAAATCCATATCACCAATAAGCATGGCGGACCGATATTCCTCACTCACCAAGTTAGAGACCCCCATAACAAACTTATTCATCCTCAACCTAGAAACAACCACCATGTGAGGAGCATATTTTTAAAGTTGATTAAATTTGAGGGCATACTCCCTTACACTCATAGAACCTTGCTTTAAGTTCATAAACACTACAAACTTTGCTTTCCTAAGTTTAAGAGAGAAAAATTGATTAAGGAAGGCTAATTTGAACTCCTGTCATAGCACCACATTACCAACCCCCTTCTCACACTTCCATTGCTCATACCAAATTTGGGATACCCCCTTGAGTTTGTACGCCATCAACTTCGCCTTTTCATTTGGTCCAACACCCATGATATTCAAGATTTTGTAGATTTTATCAATGAACTCTTGTGGGTCTTCATCCACCTTCAACCCATGGAAAATCGGAGGGTTCATCCTCAAAAAGTCTCTTACCCTAGCTCTCGGAGTGTTAGCATGAGGGGTTTGGGTCCCTTGTTGGACTTGTTTGGCCACTACTTAGGCAAGTATAGTAAGAGCATCCAGAGCTCACCATTGGTAGGTTGCTCCTTGGGAGTTTGGGTACATCGTCCTCTAATGTTTTGCATGATCTATCATAGCAAAGAATAATCTTTAGGGGATAAACTCACTACAACTCTATAGCACGACATAGAACACGAAGAAGGGAAACATTTTCTAAAATGCCTCATAGCCTCCTATTCATGGTCAGGGCATGCTTCACAATCATTAACAGGAATCTAATCAATGCAGTGTGTTGGACTCCGATAATCTATCAATCTAGTGCTCTGATACCAAGTTTGTCACAACCCAAGCCTAGGGCCTAAACGTGAAAAGGCGAATTGGAAACTCGAAGGAACCCTAAAGAAGACTCTCAACTAATCATTAAACATCATTGGTTGCGGAAGCATGTAAAAGACATAAAATGACACTAAGGGGCAAGGGGCTAAGAGGGGCAAGAGGCTAAGGGTACCTTGCAAATAAGCATCATCAAGAGACAAGGAGTCAAAGCGCATACCATATATACATAACTTGTCCAACAAACACCACTAAATACATAGATAGAGCGGGGGCCAAGACAAAGTAACCGAGATCACCCTCATAGTCAAAATAGAATATAAAAAGTGTCTAAATACATAGATAATAGCAACATAGACTAAAGTCCCCAAAGTGGAGGACTCACCGACTAGCTTTGAGTAAAATCGATCTAGCCACGTGAAGGGGGAGAACGATCAACTTGAGCACCGATTCTTAAATGGTGATATCATGTAGGCAAGAGTATGCGTGCAACAATAGATAAGCTTCATAGTCAACAAGCATGACAATAGACAATAGGCATGATATAGTAATTGATGTGTATGATCGATGTATAAGTAAAACATGCTTAAGTAACTCATGCTCATATAGGGTATCATTACCAAAGCATGGACCAACTGGATTTCTAAGGTATAAACCCTTTGGTCGGTTGATGATGATCTCACCACATCACTCTGGTTGTGTGGTACAAACCTCTTACATGGTTGATGAGTACAAACCCCCATCTCGGTTGTTTGAGCTCTTAGTTCTCCGAATTGGGCATGGTCTAATGCAACACTTTATATAGATTATATCATGTACATAAACTCATTTCATCATTAAAACATCATTCATATCATATCTCATGCTTTGGACCTTCAACTCCTAAAGAAAACACATACGGACATTTTATTAACACCTTGAGGGTTTGTAATAGAGGTAAAAGACCATGCAATTTGGTGATGAAATCATGCAAGAAAATCTATAGTAAAACCATCCATAAACACCTTGCAACACTCCCAAGACATTTACATTAAAACTCCTCATCAAATCCAACATTAGATCCAAGATTTAGATCTCAAAACATGCTAAAACAACCATACTTTCATGAACTAAAATCACTGTGCAATAAATTTCTCAATATACAAGACCCACATGCAAAATAAGCTTTAAATCATGAAATATTAGTAAAAAGAGGGTTTAGGCACCACGGGTGGAAGGATCCAATGGTTCGACATCACATATCTTGACTTTGGAGAACCCTTGAAGAAGATTAGAAATGGAGACTTAAAGATTTAGTGAGACCCTTAATGAAATCCTTACCATTGGTTTTGAGTTTGGGACTTGAATTTAGGAGCAAATATTTGGCTAAGTGTTTTGGTGAGTATTAGGGAATGTTTAGGGTGATATGAAGGTGAAATAATACTATATATAGGTAAAAACACATTTGGGAAGACTTAGGCCCTACACTTGGAAAATCTGGATGGACTAGGAAAAACATTACAGGAAATACACCTCTCCGCATCGCAGAGAGGTCGCGAACCATCACTAGAAATTGCACCAAGTGAAATTTCATAATTCGATTCCTTTCCTTTAAATTCGAGGTTAGACCCTTGTCACCCTAATTTGGATCCCCTAAACAAGAATATGAAATCGTATTTTCAAAATAACAAACCGAGTTTTAGATATACAGAAAATAAGATTGTGGGCACTTTCAAGGCACGTTTGTAGCCACTTTTTTTGGAGTCATTTCAGTACAGTAATGTTATGTATTTGTAGAGGCACTCTGATTTTGTATATTATTATGATTATTTATATCTGTATTTGATATGTCCTTGTGTCTACTGTAGCTCTATAAAAGTTGACTTCCAAATTCTAGGTAGCTTTCGATGAATTTATTTATTGTATTGATTTAATTTGGACTAGAGAGCTAGGACAGGTAATGTTGGGTTAGGAATTGGCTTGCCAGTAGATGGGACCTAGTAGGAATCATCATGACTGGGATCGGGTCATTAAAAAGTAGTATTAGAGCTTAACATTCATTGGTCTCAAATGTATAGAGCGATCATTTAGTAAAGTCCTGCAGATGGATGCGGAGATATCTGTGGCTTCTCTCTAGGAGGCTGTAATATATTTAGGAACTTTCCTATGTTGTTGATTTTATTATGTGTTTTGCCAATGATTTTGTGATTTCAGAGAATTTGGCTCCGTTCGTCCTTCGCATAGATACTGCATAGAGCTCAGGCTCCATGAAGGGGAAGTGTTGCATCGCTAATCTTAGATAAGGAGTAGCCCTAGAGCCTATTTCGTAGAGGCTAGAGGCCCTTAGTTATAACCGCCGAATTGAAAGCCTGTAGGCATTGGCGTTGTGAAAGCCTTAGAAATAGGCTTCGCGGTTAGTTAATTGGTTGGTGATGACTATGTGTTGTGCTACAAGAGATGTGTTGAGGATGGAACTCTATGAAGGGTATACCTCTACGTCAGCTATTGGTTTAAATGTTGTGTGAGTTGTGGTTACTCCTGATAATCATATTGCAGGCGGAGAGGTGTGACTGAAGTAATGCTATGCATTGGTGTTAGGTGTAACTGAGGTAATGCTAAGCATTGGTGCTCTTGTTATACCCTTGTTTGGTTATCTAACTGTTGGTTGACCTATTGGGTTTTTTTGTTGTTGATGAGTATGTTATACCTAGTGGGATGATGAGTAATTTTCGCCTATGTTATGATTATACCTTTTTAGTAGCTAAATATAAGCCAAACCCTATGATTTATACATATGATTATTTTGACGCTGGACTACTAGAGTAGATGATATGATACTGGTATGCATCGTCTTTGAGAGGATAGCTGTCAGTCATACCTCTGACTACACCTTATGCCTCTATTGCCATGATTTGTTGTGATGAGTTTATTGATATGTGATTCTCCTAATTCTCGAGTGACTAGATTGTGAGATAAATGTTATGCCTAGGGGCTTAGTTAGTGTAATGACCCAAATTTTTGTACGACTTCATTGGAGCTCGAGAATTTTGTTTTGGACCAAATGTCATCTCAAAGGAGACAATACGACCAGTGTGAGGTCACACGAGCCGTGTGGCCTCTACTGACGACACAACACTTGGCCTTAATTTTGAGTGTGTGGCCTTGGTATGGGTATTTGAACTAAGGCTCTTCACACTTGGACCCGACACGGGATGTACCACACCTCATGGACCGTGTGGAGGGCCGTGTGATTGGCCTTAGGCTTGAACCAACAATTTTGGTCTAAGTGTTAGGGTACGACCATTCACATGAGATGTGAGGCTTGGCATTGTCCGTATGGCTAATCATGTGTCCTTCAAAGTGTGGCGTGGGAGATATTTGTTTTACTAAGTGTTCGTATATAGGCACAACACATGGACCGTGTAGCTCCATACGGGCCGTGTGGCCAATAGTAGAGCTTTCCTTCACTAAGTTTTTCTAAGTGTCAAGCTTTTGTTCCAATTTCTATATTTTCTTGTCTAAGCACGGGATCTTCAAGCTCAAACTAATTTCACTTTCAAGACTTCAAATCAAATTTATTCATGTTGTTTAAGGATATATGGGTCTCAAACATTAAGCCAAGTTCAAAATAATTATGTCAGCTAAGTTTTTCATAAGTACCGATAGAAGAGTCAACTTTAAATGGGCATATCTCTTAGCACAAAATGAAATGGGTGTCCTAAACCTATCGAATCAAAGCTCTTTGAATTATCTTTCCAACACACTTGGTCTCAACTCATTTTGAGTTCGGAACAAGAAGTTATGGCCTTTTTTGTAAATTCTGTCTGGGCTAGATGGGGGAGCTTCACGACCCCTGAAGGGCTTCACGACCTGTGAAGCTGGTTGTGTGAAGCTTCGGGTAAAAATTAATGGGGCATTTTATTTAGTTTTTTTTTTAAATATTTTGACCCATCCCTAAGGCTATTTAAGACCTTTAAACCCCCTTTATATTCCTAAAACTCTCCTACACAATTCCAAAACCCTCATTCAAGACTAATTCACTCAAGCCACTCTAGAATCTATTCCAAAGAACTCTTGATGATTTTCAGCTTGGGAGAAAAAGGGCTCAATTCTTCTTCAAATTCTTTTGGGTTTCTTCATCTTGGTAGAGGTATGTGGGTTTGATCCTTGATTCATTTCAATCAAGGAGACCCAAATCTTTTCAATCAAATTTCATGAATTTAAGCTCTCTTTGAATATGGCTTTTCATTATTTGGATTGATTAAATTAAATTGATGTATGAGCTGTACATATTTGATGATTTTAATCCCTATTATCATGAATTACATGAGATTTATGAGATTATGAATATGCATATCCCTTTTTAAGACTTGTTTATGCATGGGTGATTATATTATGATTTTAAATGTGATTTAATTATGTTTTCACTTGAATCTCATATTATGTTGATTATTTTAGATTGAATCTTAATTACCCATGTCTTCCTCACATCATTCATGGCATTTACATTCATGACATTGGATTATTATGAAAATTATGAAGTGGGTTAAGCCCAATTATGTTCTACGATATCATTTTGATAAGATATGGGTTATGACAAGAATGTGATCATATATATGTCTATGATTATGGCTATTTGAGCATTTTGGGTGATTGCACCATATTGTATATGAATGGGCTATTCTTATGCATGAGTATTATGACTATAAAATTATGAATTTTGGAATTTGAGCCTAAGTATGAACTATTATGAATGATGTTTGTCCTTTAAGCCCAATTATGCATTGAAATGGTTCTGAAAATGATTATTTTCTCTTTGAAAGCATGTGAATATATATGTATATTATAAGTATTCTTGTTAGATGATGACTTAGTAACGATGGAAGGAGGGTTCCCTCTCTCTCCTCAAAGTATGAGCCTAGAATAGGTTCTTTTCCAAAATGGGGATACCCGTAAGGAAAGTTACCTCCTAAATGGGGTTGCCCGTAAAGAGAAGAATGAAATGATATGATATATGTGAAAATCCTATTCGAAATGGGGGTTCACGTAAGGAAGGTTACTTCATACAAAATGGGGTTCCCATAAGGTGAATTATGGTTTATCTTTGGCTAGTAGACCACCTATTTACCGATGAGGGAATTTCATCGGGATTCCAAGTAATAGCTCGCTTGGTCTTACTTATGTCGGTTGAGGTCACATCCCCACTATATATATATGAGCATCATTTGCACTTTATGCATCTTGAATTTCATAGAATCTTGTTATACTACATTCCTTGCTATATATATATATATATATCTTTCTATATTATGTGCCCTTGTCATCTAACATCGAATGCAGGTTCGGTAAGTTACATACATTGCACCCCATATACTTGTGCATTCAAATGTACTAATGTATACTTTTTCCTACATAATATCACCATGTAGGGACTGAGGACTACGATCATCCACC
Source organism: Solanum clarkiae (assembly GCA_011800125.2). Taxonomy (NCBI): domain Eukaryota; kingdom Viridiplantae; phylum Streptophyta; class Magnoliopsida; order Solanales; family Solanaceae; genus Solanum; species Solanum clarkiae. The sequence goes on from JAABOM020035516.1 coordinate 31,247, forward strand.
GTATTACTTTAGCTTGGATATTAAGTTTTGGCTTGTTGGTGAGTCCTTTCTTTCAAGGACAAGCCACCATTTCTCTATCTTATGTAGCTTTTTCTTATGTTATCTTTACTAGAGTGTGAGCCTACGACATGTCTTGGCCCCATCCTATCTTATGACTAAAGGCATTATTGGACATCTTATAGACTCTCATCAGATCCATATATTATGTGTTGTATTTGAACCTTATGTTTATGGTTATTATTTTGATATGACTATTATGGATTGATTATGGGAAATTATGATATATATGTATGTTTGATGTCGAAAAGTGAAAGATCCTAAGACCCAAATTGACCCCATAGCGTGAGTCACACTTAACCGCCCCTTAGCCTTTAGTTATGTACTATATGTTATGTGAATCCGTGTTAATCCCTTTCTGTATGATATCTCATAGCGTGAGTCCTACTTTACTGTCCCTTAGAATTATATGTTTACTTTTGAATAAGCTTCTGAACCGATGATGTTAATTTTGGTACTTTGAGGCTTGTTTGGGGACTCTTGAGTTCCCATTCGTCGTGTCACTCCTAGACCCTTGTTACCAGTCGTCATAGTTAGGTTGTCTATTATTGGATGGAATATATGCTTTATCATATGAGCTGCCGACCACTCCGCCCTTGGGTCTTGTTATGATTGTTAGTTGGCTGGTATAGTGTTGTTTGGATTCTTTGCTATGCTTGTTAGTGGAAATGCTGACTAATTTTCTGAATTTCTTGGTACCTGGGTTATGGTCATACAGTGTTAGATGTTTTGCATAGCCCTTCGTTTACTTGAGTATGAGTTCTAAGCTTCTTTTATCCTAGGTCAGGTATCGAGATAGTGGAAGGTTCTTTTATTAGTAGGGGATTAGGTATGATGATTCTTCTGGATTATCATACGCGGGTCGAGTGATATTGTCGGATTGCCTCAATTTTGATATTGCCCTAGGGCGGACTGACTTGTTTCTATTATATGATTGCCGATGTCGTACTCCAGTTGGCTGGTTTGAGCGTATAAAGTTGGACCCATAAGGTGCCGCCTGTGATACCCCGTAACTTTATGCTTTTGTATATCCATGTTTCAAGCCTCATTTGGTTAGGTTGGGGGTGTACTAGATTAATGGGAGGCTCCTAGTATTTAAACGAGTCCAAGACTTTCCTCCAAGTTGAATTTTGGGTGTTGTTTCATACAAAGGTCAACTTTAAACTATCCTAACTCTTAGCACATTTGGAACTGGGTGGCCCATGACATGTCAAATGAAAGACCTTTGATTTACTTCACAACGCACTAGGTTTCATCCCATTCCGAGGTCCGATGAATGAGTTATGATCATTTTCGTGAGGCCCTCCCGTGCAGTGTTGTCACACAGACCGTTTGACAGCCAGTGTGGCCTTTGATAGGCCATTTGGGTTAGCTGGGGTTGGAAAAGGCCATTTTTGGCACTAAGGAAGGTGGCCTCGCTAGTGGTGCAGGCCGTGTGGCTCACCACTGACCGTGGGGATGGCCACAAGGTGTGCCAAAGGGAGCTTGTTGAAAATTGGGGAAAATGTGGCTAAGGGTGGTGCCATGGGCACTGTTGACAGGCCATGTGGAGTGGGACGGCCTATGGTACTTGGACGTCTGGTGGCCTACAACACGTTTTTTGTCTAAGTGAGGTGGGATGGACCAACACACGATTTGTGTAATGCCACACGGTCCGTGAAGTGGTCCATCAATGTGACGAGACGTCAATTTTTCCAAGTTTCCCAACTTCCATTTTTTTCACTAAGGCACTTCACACAGGCACTCAACAGGACTAGTGGAATGCCACACGGCTAGTCAAGTCTCTAGCAAGATGATACTTTGCCAATTTTTCCATTCGTTCACTTGTGGCGTCTCTATAAATTTTAATTATTCTAATGCCCTTTTTAGACTTCCAATGCTATTTTAACCTTCCTAAAAGACCTAAACAATATTTCAAAAGGATCAAACTCATAACTCTCATCTCAAATACACTCTCAATTCTTTCTTTAAAAAGCCTCCATCAAGGCCCAATTCAATTCTAAGGAAATCGAAGAACAAGATTGGATTTAAAGATCATTTCCAAGCCTCCATTCTTCCGAATCTCAATTCCAAGCAACTCTAGACCTAAGGTATGTGGGTTTATTTCATGGGTTTCTTTCACCCATGATACCTAAGCTTATTTTTTCCTAAATTGCATGATTTAAAGTTGAGTTTACAAATGGGTTTACTAATATGAACATGTTTATGAACTATGTTAAAGCTATATAAAGTTGTGACTATTTTGCCATGTTGTGAACTACACATCTTGGATCTATTGTAAGTTTTTATATGAATCACTTAGGGGTATTGCAAGGTGTTGATTGATGGTTTTAAAATAATTTTTTTTGCATGATTTCATCTCTAAATTTCATGGTCTTTTACCCCCACTACACACCCCTAAAGTGTTTGATAAAATGTCCAATTATGATTTCTTGATGAATTGAAGGTCCTAAGCATGAGATATGTTATGAATGATGTTATGATGAAATGAGCTTATGTATATGATTATTCCTATATGAAGTGTTGCATTAGACCATATGATGAATCCTAGGTAAAGTGTAGAACTCGACCATGCCCAATTCGGCGGGGTCTAAGCGCCCGGATAACCTAGAAATGGGGTGGCATCATCACTAACCTAGATGGGGTTTAGTACTCATTAAACTAGATGAGGGTTAGTACTCATCCACCTATGTGATGGGGCGGCATCATCACTAACGTAGATGGGGTTTAGTACTCATCAACCTAGATGAGGGTTACTACTCATCCACTTTAGTGATGGGGCGGCATTATCACCAACCTAGATGAGCGTTACTATTCATCCACCAAAGTGATGGGGTGGCATCATCACTAACCTACCAAAGGGTTGTACATTTGGAAATCTAGTTTGGTCTCTTCTTCACATATGATATACTATACAAACATGAGTTACTTAAGCATGTTTTACTTAAGCATTGATCATACATGGAATATTGTATATCATGTCTATTGCTTAATATCGTGCATTTTTACTATGATACCTAATTGTTGTTGCATTGCATCCTACATACTTAGTACATTCAAACCTACTAACGCATACTATTGCCTACAAGATATCACCATGTAGGAACCAGTGCTCAAGTTGATCATCCTCCTCCTCCGCGTGGCTAGTCGGTGTTAATCCAAGTTTGTTGTTGAGTCCTCCATTTCAGCGACCTTAGTCTATGTTGATATTTTCTATAGATTGAGACACTATCTTATATTCTGTTGACTAGAGGGTGATCTAAGTAGATTTGTCTTAGCCCCCGCTCTATCTATGTATTTAGAGGTGTTTCTTGGACGAGTTGTGTATTTATGATATGAGCTATGACTTCTTGTCCTTGATGTTGACGTTTTGACAAGCTATCCCTTAGCCCCTTGTTCCTTTTGCTTACTTTATGCCTTTTATATGCTTCCACGATCAAGAATGTGTAATGACAAGTTAAGAGGCTTAATTGGGGCTCCTTTGGGTTCCCTATTCGCCATGTCATGTCTAGGATCTAGGCTTGGGATGTGATAGGATAAACTGAGGACAACTCCGAATCAACACCCGAGTTTATGCTAACCATGGATGCTGATTTGTATAGATTGAGATCAAAAGCAGAGTGGTTCTAAGGCAAGATGGGCCGGTTGCATCATCTGAGCTAGCCCTACCTCTAGCTTGTTCTATTATACATTTTGCTTTCCATGTATTAAGGTTGTGCCGATGTATTCCGAATGAGTTACATATACCCTAGTGTGATTTCATTGAGTCAGATGATTATTTGATAATGCCGAGGGAGGTTGCGGTGGAGGATATTCTGGGGGTTTGTATAAAAATATTTTGAGTCCATTGTGAGTGGATGATTATGGTCATTGGGATAACTATTATGTGCTATAGCATGAATTTGGAGACTTATAAGGATTGGTGGCTACTGTTGCGATTCTTGCCAAGGGTTGATTATTAAACGCTGAAGAATAGGGATTAAATGGTAATAATTACTAAGGACCATGTTTGAGAAGTGAGATACGAATTCCTGGGTATGAAGGGAAGTATAGAGAGCCTTTTAAGTGGGTAGATTGCTCGGTATTTGCCGCATTGGTTAGTGTTTGGTGGCGATGCCTGGTGGATTGGACAACAAGGGAATGGGGTTTTGGCCCTGCATGTGAATAAGAACATATTACCTATTGTCCGTAGTTATTTGGTTAGCCTGTCGGCCATTTGTTATTGGTTGTGGGAATCGCTTGTATAAAGAAGCCAAGAATGGAATAAAAGACATATATGTATACTACGAGTACAGTTATGAACAACCATTATTATATGAACATTTGGTGATGTAGTAAGGACAAGTATGTCTTATTGATTGATCCTCATGACTTGTCGCCTGATTAAGTGGAGGGGACAAATAATGGATTCTTGAGACTTCTTTGTTGAATTGCCACACCAACTCATTGTTATATACAGGCGGGTGGTCGATTTTCTTTATAGTGAGCGAGGTACTGAATTATTGTAGAATACAGAACATGCTTATGGAATATATACTCGTGGTATGGATCGGAGCCTACATGTATTCCTATGTTTGTACTTTCCCAGATGAAAGTCTTATTAGTGAAGAATGTTGTATTGACCCTCCGGGTCATTTATATTGTTTTGTTGTTATTATGTTAATTTGAGCATGTGCATAGTAATCTCGGGACTATTGGTTGATTATTGGTTGGGTTATTTGAGAGTTATGCTGACTTTTGAGTTAATAGGGAAGTTATACTCGTAAAATGAGTTTTTGGATAAATTTCTAGTGCATGTCTCGAAAGGGAATTATAATGATTCTATTAGCTTCAGAAAGATTGAATTAAGCTAGAGCATGTTTGGTGCAATTATATCATGGATTGCAAATTTGGTCACTGGAACAGGTTAATAGTTGACTAAGTCAATGCTCTCGGGAATCGTGCCCTGGATGAGAATTTTGATAGCATGGTTAGCTCTAAAATATCAATTTTGGTCTGGGGCGGCCTTTCGTTTGATACTAGGGATGTCCCGATATGATTTGACCCTCTGAGCGCTTTTTGTTATTAGTTGTACATAAAGAAGTGGGACCTTCACTTTATCATAGGAAGCTCCATTGGAAATTTTGGCTATACCGTTGGATTTGGAACAATTAAATCTATAGGATTACATAGTTCATTTGCGTAAATTGGAGTCCGAACAATCTTGAAACGACGAAAAAGGGATTGAAGGATTAACAGAAAGAGAGGGGGCCACATGTTCTAATTGAATTGGACTTGTGTTTTGGGTACTGACCAGGCCAAATATTTAAATAAATTTATAAATTTACTTTTTACAATTCATTTAACTAATTTATTTATTTGAAATTTGAATTAATATTTAAATTTTAACTAAACAGAAATGTTGCATCTATTAAAAAAAAAAGAGCAATTTGTCTAAAAGTCTCCTTAACTGACTCTATAAATAAAATGAATTCGTAATGTAGTGTATTCAATTGCAAATAAGCTTTCAACTTTGTTATATTCTGATAGATAATTACATGTAATTCCTAATAAAATATATAGGTAATAGCACTTCATAGAAAGTGGCCTTCATGGATTAAAGATATAATTTCTCGGTTGTTTTTTCCTAATATAAAGGATGTGCAAGGAAAGGTCATAAGTTGTCTGTTAGGTGGCAGTGGCTCCATTTGGTAGTAGATCTGACTGCAAATACTTTGAAAAAAATTACACAATGCAGAACATACATCTTTATAAATTAGTGATCATTCTAAATAAATTATTCATTTCAATGTGTTGTAATAATAGGATCATCTCTAATCCAATAATACAAATCGTGTGGATTTGAGTGTCATATGGAAACTTGCAAACTCCACATACCACAAGTTAGAATATTAATCTAAGTAAGTGATAAGGCAACTTCTAAAGCTAAATTTAAGATTCAAGAGGACATTATGTGAATTAAATTTACCAAAAACATTCATACCATTGGAGCTTTTCAATTTCGGCATACAAATGATAGATTGATTAGGACTTTGATATAAAATGTTATCTGTGGAGATGCAAATGATAAATACGAAAGGAAAAAAGAAGATGCAAATAATTTTATGTAATCATTCTTAGTGCATGTGGCACTCCTTTCTATTCAACATTGTAGAATGGATACATTCTATTTTTTTATTAACTTAGAAAAGGCCAAACTCCAAAGAAATCACTTTATCCCATTTAGAGGATGCAAAACTTTTGATGCACTAATACTAACCTCAACTCTTCATCTGAATAAGTATTTGAACTAAGATTTCATGTTGAATTTTGAATGAATCTTTGGGCTTCTCATGATGAACAGGCAAACCTTCGAAATCAGGCTCGAGAAATGATTACTTGATGAGAGAGAAAAATTCATAAGATGCAACAATTAAAAATCAATTCAATACTATTTTGGGTTTCCTTAGTTTGTGTCCATCATCAAATGTTGTTGATAAACTAATCCAAGAATTGCAGAACAGAGAAGGCATGACGACAATGAAGAACGTAATGACACTATAATTGTATAATAGACTCAACAAGCTCATAGAGAGGTGCGAGCTCCGCGAGGTGCAAGCTCCGCCTTGTCAATCAACTGGAACTCCATCAAGAAAAATCAAATTAGTAGCTTATTGTGGAATTCTAGAATCTTTGAACCTCATCGTGCTTCTGAGAAGGCACAAAAAAAATAATAAGTTGACAATGCATTAAATAACATGAAATGAGCTACTTACCCATGTGAAGAGAATAAAAGGCTTAAAGCAGGTATTCATATGAGCTTCTTCCTTCGGTCTAGGAATCTTTTGAAAAAAATCAGAATGGCAGATATGAGCATATACATGAATCATTCTCTTAAAAATTATCTTCACAACATTCTGAAAGTTACATGGAAATGATACACCTATATCATACCGTTGGTCTACCATAAATACACTTTGATCAGAGAAGACAATATATAATTCCCAAGACAAAGAAACATCTCTTACCTATCTTTTGAGGAAAGATTGATTCATCATCTAGTTAGGTCTCTCTCCAAGACATTAAATAATCTAAGAACTCTGGAGCAGAAACTTCTATAGGTTTCTTTATATTAACTCCATTAGCCCATTGATATTCATAACTGCGATAAGTAGCATTGAAAACTTTCACAGTTATTCCACAAGTATAGATTTCGTCATAATTCCTAAATATATTTCATAGACTTAGCACACTTTCTTTTATGCTTGATGCACCAACAAAGAGGACTTGAGAGTTAAAATGGAGCTTGTTAATTACCGTTCGTGCTACAACATAAAATACTTTAAACAAGTTAATCTGGATAGACATAACTAAAAATCAAGTTGAGACAACTTCTTTGTGGTATACATCTACAGAAGGAGTTCATGCTTGATTCAACACTGACAAATAATTTTCTCAGTTGTTCAAAAGCCATCTTAAGAATTCAAACAACGATTGACCTACACGAAGGAAATAAATTTATACAAATACATAAAAATAACACTAGGCTAGTAACAACTATATCCTAAGTCCAACCACAAAGATGTGATTTGTAAATGATACAGTAGTGCTGCTCCTAGTTATAAGTTCTTTGTTTAATAAGTAGAATCACAGATTGATAGACGTACTTTGGTCCTACCGACATTTTTGGACAGCTTGATGGAGTGCAGAAATCGGTGAGGGTGCCATACAACATATTCACTTGTTCGAAAAAGTCAACAGCTGTAGCAAAATTTCAAAAACTAATGGTTAGGATTTAGCTAAAATGTGCTTGATGAGGTATTAAAAGCTAACAAATAGAGAAACAATGGTGACCAAATGAAGAAATAGTCACACTGGTCAGTACCTTGGACAAGATCAATCATATAGATTAAGTTTAAAATAACGAGTTGGGATTCAAGTTAGTGAAATTTCTTATTGTAGAAATCAAGTTCATATCGGGGGGGAGGGGGGAGGGTTTCCTTGCATGGAGAATGTGAATAGTTAATTCACAGTTTGGTTTATCTGAACATAAATATAAGACTGTATTCTCTTTTTTTGTGTCTTATCATATTTTATGACAAAGATGCTTCTTTATATTGAAAGGAATGACAATGGAGTGAGTGCGGGGTGTGGCAGATTGAACATTCGCACGCAAAATTTTCAGCCCATCCCATATAGTAATTTCTTATATTTTTAACTCGCTCTGCATACATCCACAACGCCCCTTATCCCATTTAAGTTCTTACTTGTTCATTTTTCTATTTTGCTGAAACTATTCAAATTTGGTATGAAGATAAATATTAGTTGATTTTATATATTGATGTTTTTTTCTGGTCGAAAATAATATTACGCAAAGAAAGAGAAGGAATCTTTTTCCTATATTTTCTCCTTAATTTCTTATGCTTAAAGCTTTTGGAAGGAGAAGGTTTGGAAGTTATTTATACATGAGGTTCTGAGGACTGATATTGAGGTGGTATGTGAATATTATAGTGTATATCAAGTCATTGAGTGATTAAAGGCTTGTATGCAATGACAAATTTATAGCTGAAAAATGAGGTATGTGGACCAATAGTCACTCCGTAAAATTAAGTATTTTATGTTTATATTTATTTAAAAATTATATAATATTAGTCATTATTTTTGTTGTAGGAAGTAGCAACTCAATGATTCATCAGTAAATGACCAAAAAAAGTAAATGCGTATGATTTATTATTGAAACTTAAAATTGGAAAACTGTAACGAAATAGTGTTACAAAATGAAATATCAATGAAGTGGAAGTAATTGTACCCAAAAAAAGTGAATTAAAAAGAATAAGAAAAAAAATTTAAAAAGTTATAAGTAGCAATATCACCGCAATCACCAAGCATCTAAAAATTTTGATTTAACCTGCCCCGCCCCGTTGCCACCCACATATATTGGTCACTAAAATGACACAAAGCGTTAATAAAGAACACATAGAATGGAAACTAAAACGACCCCAAAAACGCCCGAAACTGTGCGTTGGAAATACCCATAATCGTAATTTTCATATATCTCAAAACTCATGCGTGAAATAAAAAATTTGACTTCATATTCGTGATCAGGGAGAAAAATTGAGTGGAAAGTGGGAATAATCTTGATTTTAGAGCAACCGTTGCAAAATTTTATTTTTCAAAAATTTGCAAGCACAGTAAGGGTCCGTGCCCCTAGCGCGACGCGGCCAGGGCGCGTACTAGTGTATTTTGTTCCCAATTTTTTTAAAATTCGGCCTAAGGCCTTGGGGTCTTGGGCCTAAGCCTTCCTATAAGTTAAAACACATATACTTAGTCTTTTTTCAACCCCATATCATTCAAGATGTTACTCAAAACCCTCTTTAAGACTTCAATAAATATTTCATCCAAATTCAAGTGACCCAAACTCATTTTGGATTCAAGAAATTCATTCAAGCTTCAAGTCCTCATTCTGATCTTCATTAAGGAAATCTCCAAATTTGAGGAATATGAGTTTCAACCAATGGGTTCTTTCGCCCATAGTGCCCAACCTTCCTTTTTACATAAATTAAATATTTCTAAGTTGATTTACTTATGAGTCTTACTTATTATGAATTTGGTTATAAACTATGTTGGGGTTAAAAAGATTGACAGTTTAACCATGTTTTGAGCTTTGATTCTATGTTCAGTTATGAGATTTGATGAAGAGTTTCAATGTATATTACATGAGGGTATTACCAAGTGTTGGTGGGTTGATTTACATTAAGTTTTCTCACATGATTTCACTCTTGAATTGCATGATTTTGAAGTAGTATTACACACCCACCAAGTGTTTGATAAAATATTTGGTTTAGGGTTCTTGAATTATTGATGGTATATTGCATGATTTATTATTTATGTAACTTTATAACGAATAAAGTAATGTATTTATGTCTCGATTTAATGAAAAATATCCATGATGTTGCAAGTTGATCAACTTGTTGAGGGGGTGTCAAGTGTGAATTACCTTGTCGAGGAGGTGCCAAGCCTCGATAGCCTTGTTGATGGGATGTCAAGTCTCAATCACCTTGTCAAGGGAGTGGCAAAACCCAATCACCTTGTTGAGGGGGTGCCAAGCCTCAATTACCTTGTTGGGGGCTGGTATGCCCATACTACAAATTGAGGGGTATATACCTCAATCACCTTAAAGGGGTTGTATTCCTTGGAGTTCAAGTAATAGTTTGCTTTCTCTATAATGATGGTCTCTTCCTACACATATAATATATTCTATATAAGCATGTTTTGATTCAAGCATCATTCATGCATGCCATATTGTTACTATGCTCATCCATTGCCTATATTTATGCATTTTGCTTATGTTGCTAATCTCTTGTTGCATTGCATCCAACATATTTTGTACATTCAAACGTACTAGTGCATACTTTATGCCTATATGATGTTACCATGTAGGAACCAAAGCTCAACTTGATCATCTTCCTCCTCTACGTGGCTAGTACTATCTATGAAGTGGGTTTGGTTAGTCCTCAACTACGAGGACGATATCTTTTATTCTTATGTTATGTAATGACTCTCTTTCTTTAATTGTATGCTTTAGACTATGAGGGTGAGCCTAGAAAGTTGTCTTGGCGCCCGCTCAATTCTAAGTTTAAAGAGGTACTGTTGGATAAGTTATGTAATGATACTTTAAGCATGGACTCTCTTAACTCTTGTTGTTTTTAAGCTATGAAAGACTCCATTAGCCCATTTATCCTTTTTTTATGTTCTCTAATTGTTGTTCAATTGCTTCAGCAACCAAGTATGTATAATGATATGCTAAGTGTCTTGTTTGGGGTCCCTTTAGATTCGCTATTCGCCGTGTCATGTCTAGGCCCTAGGTTTGGGTCATGACAAAGATAGTATCATAGTGCTAGGTTGTTAATGGTCTTTGGAATCCAACACAACGCGTCGATTAGAGTCTTATTCATGGTTGTGAAGCGCGTCACAACTATGAGTGGGAGGCTGTGAGGAGTTTTAGGAAATTTTTCACTTCTTTAAGATCTATATCGTGCCGTAGTTGTAAGGTAAAGCTTTTTCCATAACAAATGTTCTTTTATCTTCTAGTTGTTGATCATGCCACCACAAAGAGGAAGGCTAATGAGGGCCATGCACCTATTAGACAACTACATTACCCCGCCCCTCAAGCTCCTCAAGATGGAGGGGCTACTGATATTGAGTTCCAGAATGCTATCACCGTGTTGGCCCATGTTATGGCCAATCAAATCAACGAAGGGGCCCAAGCCCCTCATGCTCTCACTCCGGCTTTAAGGGTAAGGGATTTCACTAGAATTAACCCACTGGAGTTCCATGGGTCTAAGGTAGATAAGGACCCCCAAGAGTTCATCGATGAGGTGCATAAGGTGTCGACTTCATTGGGGGTGACTTCTGAGGAGAAGACGAAACTAGCGGCCTACCAACTAAATTTGTGGCTCAAATTTGGTTTGTGCAAGTGAGGATGGAGAGGGGAAATCATGATGCCATTCCTTGGGAAGAGTCTAAAGCGGCATTTCTCAATTGGTTCTTCCCTCTTTAGCTAAGGGAGGAAAAAATGATGGAATTCATGAATTTAAAGCAAGGGTCGATGAGTATGAGGGAGTAGGCCTTCAAGTTCAACCAACTCTCAAAATATGCTCTACAATTGGTGGCCGAGCCAAAGTTCGTTATGGTTGTATCCAATTTTGTGAATGAGGAGTGTCGTGCCACATGTTGATTAGTGATATGGATTTGGCTCGGCTAACGACTTATGCTGAGCAACTTGAGAAGGAAAAGCTTAGAAAGAGGAGAAGTGAGGGGTTTAAGATGGCTTGATTTAATGGTTTCTCCTAAGATCAAGAGTCCAACGATGCTCCATATAAGGGGTTAGCCATTGATGGGGTGTCTAACTCAAATGGCAAGACAAAAATGATAGGAGAACTAATCCTAAGTGTCAAAGGTGTGGGAGGAACCTTGGTGGCCCATGCTTGAGGATGACTTATGCTTGTTATGGTTGTAGTGAAGTGGGTCACAAGCTCGTTGATTGTCCATATGCTCGGAAAAGGTGTAAAGGTGGTCGACTTCAAGAATAAAGTGGTTATGTTGATCAAGAGGCTCAAGGTGGCCAAGGGGGTGCTCCACGATATAATCGATTCTGTGCTCTCCAAGGGAGGCAAGGAGGGGATGAGGTGCTCGATGTTACTACTGGTATGTTGAGGTTTCCTTTGACTTTGAGGTGCATGCATTGATAGGTACGGGTGCCACTATTTCATTTATTATTCCTTTTGTTGCTAGTGGGCTTCAAGTGTGTCCCCAATTGTTATGTGAACTTTTGGTGCCTACTCCCATTGGTAAGTCTAGTGTTGCTAAAAATGTCTATAGAAATTGTCCCGTGGTCGTATTGCATTAGGTCTTGCCTTGTGAATTTGCTGTATTAGATAAGACAGATTTTGATGTCATTCTTGGGATGGATTAGTTACATGCATATTGTGTCTCCATTCATTGTAGAACTAGTACATTTAGACTCCAATTACCTAATGAACCTATACTTGAGTGAGGGATTGTAAAGTGGTAGTGAAGGGGTAAGTTCAGTTCTTGTCTTAAGGTCCAATTGATCTCTAAGGATTGCATTTATCATCTTGTAAGAGTAGGGATATTGATCCTAAGGTTCTTCCTATTGAGTCAACTTCGGTGGTCAATGAGTTCTTGATGTTCATTCTGATATTTTAATTTTGGGGTGAAGCCTTTTTATTTAGCTAGTGTACTGGCTATGTCTATAATTCTCATGAATAGGGTCTTTAAACCCTACCTTCATATTGTTGTTATGGCCTTTAGTGATGATATGTTGGTTCATTTCCGAAAGTGAGGAAGAGCTTGTGAATTATTTGAGGGTGATGTTGTGAATTTTGAGGAATAAAAGGTTGCTTGCTACTCATGGGAAGTGGTAATCTTTAGGTAGCAAAAGTGTGGTTAGAGGAGTACACTGGTTGATTAGGTTAGGAATAAGATTGGGTGAAGTTGAGAATACAAGTTCTCCTAAAGGGGAGATGGCAGCTTTAGGTACCAAGGTTGGCTATGCATGTATAAGGTTGATAATTGAGCCCGAGGTGTGAGGGTCCTTATAGGATGTTGAGGAGAATTGGTAAGGTGGCTTACGAATTGGAGTTTCCCATGGCTATGAATATGGCTCGTCCAGTTTTTCATGTATCTATGTTAAAGAGATGAGTTGGTGGCCCAAGTGCTATAGAACTCCTTGAGGTTGTGGGTGTTATGGAGTATGAGTTGACTTATGAGAAGGTCTGGTGGAGAAATTAGATGGATATGAGTAACGATTGATTTAGTAAGGATATAGTATTCGTCAAGGTCGTTTGGGAGAATCGTCAAGTTGAAGGTGTCTTTTGGGAGCCGGAGCGGGCATGAAGAAGTGATAACCGTACCTCCTTAATTTTATTCAATCTTAAGATTGCAAAAATAAGTCCTTCATATGATTTCAAGTCTTAAGTTTCATCCCTTACGTCATTTGCATGCATTCATGTTTATGTTGGAAAGTTATGGTGATTTTGACCTTCATGTTGAGATTTTAAAAATGATGTTTAAGTGCATTTGTTGCATTCATATTGGGCTGAAATCTTCATGATTACTTCCCTTATATAAATTTCTTTGACATTCAGGGAGGAATGTTCCCAAGGGGGAGATATTAAAACGACCCCAAAAACACCCGAAAATGTGCCTAAAAAAGACTCATAATCATAATTTTTATATATCTCAAAATTCATGTGTGAAATCAAAAATCTGACTTCATATTCCTGATCAGGGGAAAAATTGAGTGAAAAATGGGTACAACCCTGATTTTAGAGTAACCGTAGCAAAATTTTATTTTTCAAGAATTTACAAAAATAGTAAGGGTCCGCGATCCTTGTGCAACGCGGCTAGGGTGCGGACTAGTATATTTTGTTGCCAATTTTTTTTAAATTTGGGCTAAGCCTTTGGGGTGTTGGGCCTAAGACAAAACCTTCTCTAACACTTAGCCAAATATTTCACCCAAATTCAAGTGTCCCAAACTCATTCCGGATTCAAGAAATACATTCAAGCTTCAAGTTCTCAATTAAATCTTCATCAAGGAAATCTCAAAATTTGTGGTACGTGGGTTTCAACCATTGGGTCCTTTTACGCATGGTACCCAACCTTTATTTTTACATAAATTAGATGTTTCTAAATTGGTTTACTTATGGGTCTTACTTATTATGAATTTGGTTATAAACTATGTTGGGGTTACATAAATTTTGACTGTTTCATGAGAGTATTACCAAGTGTTGGTGGGTTGATTTATATTAACTTTTCTCAAATGATTTCACTCTTGACTTGCATGATTTTTAACTAGCATTACACACCCACCAAATGTTTGATAAAATGTCTGGTTTAGGATTTTTGAGTTATTGATGGTCTATTGCATGATTTATGATTTAATTAACTTTATAATGATGAAAATAATATATTTATGTGTTGATTTAATTAAATGTATCCATGATGTTGCAAGTTGATCACTTTATTGGGGGGTATCAAGCCTCAATAACCTTATCAAGGGGGTGTCCAGCCTCAGTGGCCTTGTTGAGGGGGGTGTGAAGCCTCAATCACCTTGTCGAGGGGGTGCCAAGCCTCGGTCACCTTGTTAAGGGGGTGCCAAGCCCCGATCACCTTTTCGAGGGATAGCCATGCCTCGGTCACCTTGTTGAGGGGGTGTCAAGCCTCAATCACTTTGTCGGGGGAGGGGGGGGAGGGGGTCATATGCCCGTACTACAAATTGAGGGGTATATACCTCAATCATCTTAAGGGGGTGGTATTCCTTCGAATTCGAGTAATATCTTGCTTTCTCTATAATGATGGTCTTTTCCTACACATATAATATGTTCTATATAAACATGTTTCACTTCAAACATCATTCATGCATGCTATATTGTAACTATGCTCATCCATTGCCTATATTTTCACATTTTGCTTATGTTGCCAATCTCTTGTTTCATTGCATCTTGCATACTTAGTACCTTCAAACATACTGATGCATACTCTATGCCTACATGATGTTACCGTGTAGGAACCAGAGCTCCACTTAATCATTTTCCTCCTCCACGTGGCTAGTACAATCTTTGAAGCAAGTTTGGTGAGTCCTCAACTTTGAGGAAGATATCCTTTGATCTTATGTTATAGAAAGACTCTCTTTATTTAATTGTATGCTTTTGACTATGAGGGTGAGCCCGAAAAGTTGTCTTGGCACTTGCTCAATTCTAAGTTTAGAGGTGTTGTTGGACAATTTATGTCATGATGCTTCGAGCTTTGACTCTCTTGACTCTTGACATTTTTAAGCTATGAAAGACTCCCTCAGTCCCTTTATCCTTATTTTATGTTTTGTTGTTGTTGTTCAATTGCTTCCACGACTAAGGATGTATAATGATATGCTAAGAGGCTTGTTTGGGGTCCCTGCGGGTTCCCTATTCACCGAGTCACATCTAGGCCCTAGGTCTGGGTCATGAAAGAAACTGAGCAATGACATCATGTATCCATAAGGATGAAAATTCTTACTATTTATAGCCACCCACTCATGAAGATCTTCCCCAGGGGGTAGACACTACTTCCCTTGAGTTACCCCTACCTAAGGTTGTATCAATGGTCTCCCAAGTTTTTCACCCTGCATTTGGAACAAGGTTATTTAATTACTTTCTGTTCTAATACAACTCAAGGAATAAGGTTCCTAGAAATAACAATTGGTGTGGAATTTTATGTCATCAAACATAGAATATCACTTATAGAACTTGTTATCCCTACTTTCATTAAGGAAGTCATTTTTCTCATATTTATGCAACTTGTTTTCCTTGAAAAAAATTATTCAAATTTTTTTCTAACCAAATAAGGAAAATAATAAAATATTTTTCATAAAATATTCTTCTTTATACCAAAAACAAACTTAACTGAATTAAAAATGAGCAATGCATTTTGCAAGGTTCACAAAATACTACGTGATTATTGGGAACCAGCTCGGAACTGCACAAATCTAATTTGTAATAATCCAGGACCAGAATGATATAGCTTTCCCTTGTGCAATGAGTTTCTTAAACAAAAATTGTACTTTTTTATTGTCAAGGATAGTGACTTGACTCATAGAGTCAAGGATTTATAAGAGAGGGTCATGACCGAAGAGGAGTTACTATGTGATAATAAAACACTGGATACCCTAGCAGGGGTTTGACTCAATACTCTAATTGTGGATATTTTTTCAATGCAGATTTATCCTTCAATTGTTTTTCATCAGCTCACTATTGTGTTTGTAGACCCACTATTGAGGAGTACTTGATATTTGATAGACAAAAGATTTTTCATGGCATCCAAAAGAGGTGAAATTGATAAGCTCTAAAGGGTTTAAACTCACTCCATATGCTAATTGTGTATGACGTTTGGAAACAAATCTAGCCAAAACGACCCCAAAAGTGCCTAAAAATATGCCTCGGAAGTGCCTGGAATAGTAATTTCCATATATATCAAAATCTGTGCATGATATCAAAAACCTAACTTCATATTCCTGATCAGTGGGCAAAATTGAGTGGGGAATGGGCCTAACCTCTATTTTGGAGAAACCATATCAAAATTCAAAAATTCTAAGTTTGCAATTTCCAAAAAGGTTTCGCGCCCAAGGCGCGATGCACCAAGGGCGCGATGTGCCAAGGGCATGCCTCTATATAATTGTGTGCTCAGTTTTGTTGTTCAGTCCATGTCTTTTGGGTCTTGTTCCTAAGTCCTCTCACTCATGACAATACCTATACTTAGCCATATTTCACCTTCACATCATACAAGACATTCCCCAATGCTCACTCAAACACTTAGACTAATATTTCTCGCAAAATTCAAGTGCCAAATCTCCTTTAGGATCATAAGGAATTCATCCAAGCTTCAGGTCTCCATTGAAATCTTTATCAAGGAATTCTCCAAAGTCAAGGTATGTGGGTTTGAACTATTGGGTCCTTTCACCCATGGTGCCCAAACTTCCTTTTTATCTAAATTACATGTTTCTAAGTTGGTTTTACTTATGGGTCTTCTATTATCAATTTGACTATGATCTATATGGGGGCTTTGTAAAGTATGACTGTTTATGCATGTTTTGAGCTACAAATCTTAGATCTAACTTGATATTTGATTAGGGGTTTTGATGTATATTGCATGAGGGTATTACCAAGCGTTGGTAGGTGGTTTTACATTGAAGTTAGTTGCATGATTTCACTCTTGAATTCCATGGTTTTACACTAGCATTGCACACCCACCAAGTGTTTTATAAAATGTCCGATTAATGTATCTTGAGTCGTTGAAGGCCTAATGCTTGGCATATGAGTTATGTGACTTTATGATGATAAAAGGCATGTATATTTGTGTTGAATTCATGAAATGAGTTTATGGTGTTGCAAGTTGATTGCCTTGTTGAATGGATATCAAACCTCAATCACCTTGTTGAGGGGGTGTCAAGCCTCGGTTTCCTTGTTGAAGGGGTATCAATCCTCAATCACCTTATCAAGGTCAGTATCAAGCCTTGGTTTCCTTGGTGAGGGAGTACGAAGACTTAATCACCTTGTCGAGGAGGTTTCAAGCCTCAGTGGCCTTGTTGAGGGGGTATCAAGCCTTAATCACCTTGTCTAGGGGGTTTCATGCCTCGGTTACCTTGTTGAGGGGTTACCAATCCTCAATCATCTTGTTGGGAGATGGTATGCCCGTACTGCCATTGAGGGGTATGTACCTCAATCACCTTTCAAGGGGAGGGGTGCATTAGAGTTCGAGTAATAGAATGTTTGGTCTATGATGATGGTCTATTCCTATACATATATTAGGTCCTATATAAGCATATGATTTTACTAGCATGTTTTACTTCAAATATTGATCATACTTTCCATGTTGCTACTATACTATCCCTTGCTTAGGATTATGCATTTTGATTATATTGCCTATCTCTTATTGCATTGCACCCTATATACTTAGTACATTTAAACGTAGTAACGCATACTCTACGTCCACATGATATTACCATGTATGAATCGGAGCTTCATTTTATCATCCTCCTCCTCCACGTGGCTAGACGAATTGTTCAAGTTATCTTTTGGTGAGTCCTCATGTCCGGGGATAATATCTATCATCTATCATGCTTTTGTTTAGACTATATCTTGTATATTTGGATCACCTATTGTCATTATTATGAGGGTGAGCCAGTTGCTTGTCTTGGCCCGCATTAAGTTTTATGTTTAGAAGTGTTGTTGGACAAGTATGTAATGATGTTATAAGCTTGACTCTCTCAGACTCTCTTAATGTTTTGTGAAATAAAGGTTTTCCCTTAGTTCCTATACCCTTATTTCTACTCTTTTATTTTTGTTTAATTGCGTTCACGACCAAGGATGTGTAATGATATATGAAGAGGCTTGCTTGGAGTTCCTTCGGGTTCTCCATATGCCGTGTCACATCCAGGCCCTAGTTAGGGTCATGACTATCTTGGTATAAGAGCACTAGCTTGCTAATAGTCCTCATTATCTAACACACCACGGCGATTAGAGTCCTATTGTAATGACCCAAAAAGTGCCCAAAAATATGGCTCGGAATGCCCAAAATTTTAATTTTAATATATCTCAAAATCTATTTGTTATTTTCTAAATCTGACTTTGGATTCTTGTTTGGGGGATCAAAATTAGGGAGAGAAGGTTCTAACCCCAATTTAAGAGTAATGAATTAGCAATTACAAAAATTCAAGAATGTAATTTCCAGTGTGTATTCCGCGATGCTAGCGCGACACGCCACTGCCTTATTTTTAACATTTTTTTGTTTTGGGGTCCAAGGCTTTGGGTCTTGGGCCCATGTTAACATATGTGTTTTTATCTATACTTAGCCAAATTTCTCCCTCATATCATCCTAACCATTCCCTAATAGTCACTAAAACACTTAGCCATATTTTCACTCCCCAAACTCAAGTCCCAAACCCTCATCCCATACTAAGGTTCTCCTTCAAGGTTCTTCTTCAAGCTTCAAGTCTCCATCTCCAATCTTCACTATATTCATCTCCAAGCTAAGGTAAATGGGTTTCTTTCATGGGTTCCTTTCAACCATGATACCCAAGCCTCCTTTTACTCAAATTGCATATTTAAAGTTGATTTACAAATGGGTCTTGCATATTATAAAATTCACTGCACACTATGTTAAAGCTATGTGAAGTTGTGACTGTTTTGCTGCGTTTTGAGCTATAAATCTTTGATCTATTGTAAGATTTGATGATGGGTTTTGATGTGTATGTCTTGAGTGTGTTGCAAGATGTTGATTGATGGTTTTACAATAGATTGTATTCCACGATTTCATCTCTAAATTTTATGGTTTTACACTACCATTTCAGACCCTCTAAGTGTTTGATGAAATATCTAGATGTGGTTTCTTGAGTAGTTAAAGGTCCAAAATATGAGATATGATATAAATGACTATGTGATGATAAAATGAGCTTATGTATATGATATAATCTATATAAAGTGTTGCATTAGACCATAACCAATCCGGGTGGACAAGAGTCCGGGTAACCATGTTGGGGTTTTATACTGATCAACCATGTGAGGGGTTTATACTTCGTCACCGTGTTGATAAAGTGTGATTACCATCAACCATGTGAGGGGTTTATACCACACAACCACCAAGCAGTTTATACATTGAATAGCTAGCTTGGTCTCTTCTACACATATGATATCCTATATGAGCATGAGTTACTTAAGCATGTTTTACTTAAGCATTGATAATATATATCATATTTTATATTATGCCTATTTCTTAATATTATGCATTTTGATTATGATGCCTATTTATTGTTGCATTACATCCTACAAACATAATTCCTTCATGATATCACCATGTATGGGCTGGTGCCCAAGTTGATCATCCTCCTCTTCCACGTGGCTAGTTCGGTGCTAATCAAGCTAGTTGGCCAGTCCTCCACTTCTGGGACCTTAGTCTACTTTGCTCTTATTATGTGTTGAGATATCCTTCTTTATGTTCTATTTTGACTATGATGGTGAGCTCGATTGCTTGTCTTGGCCTTCGTAAGTTTTATATAGTAGAGGTGTTGTTCGACAAGATATATATCTATGTTATGAGCCTTGACTCTTTCGTCTCTTGACTATGATGTTATGAAATCTTTCGCATAGTCCCTTGCCCTTGTTTTCCAAACTTTTGCATGATTACTTAAGTATTAATCTCTCTCCAAAAGTCCCAATTCCCCTTTGTTTATGTTTCTTGTGTTGTTTTACTTTGCTTCCGTGACCAAGGATGTGTAATGATATGCTAAGAGGCTTATTTGGGGTTCTTTCGAGTTCCCCATTCACCTGTCACGTCTATGCCCTAGGCTTGGGTTGTGATAAAAATGGTATCAGAATACTAGGTTGATAGATCCTCGGAGTCCAACATACCGCATCGATTAGAGTCTTATTCATAGTTGTGTTGTGCACCACAACTATGAGTAGGAGACTATGAGGGATTCTAGGAAATGCTCCACTTCATCATGATCCATGTTGTGTGATAGAGTTAGATCCCCTAAGGTTTATTGCTAACCCTTAACCGTTACATTTCAGGATATGTATCTAGCTACTCAAGACAATGATAAGACGAGTGCGGAGATTTGGAATGCTCTATGGAAAGTGTGCAAAGCAGCGGCGAAATTAGAAACTCACATCAAGCAACAAGTGAGTGCTTCTGGGACTTCAAATGGTAAGAGGAGAGGTAGTGACACCAAGAAGGACCGTGTTGAAGGAATGTTCCCAAGTCTCAAGGATAGAGGTGATGCTATGTGTCCGACATGTGATAAGGCTCATAGGGGCCCATGTTTCAAGGGCACTAATGTTTGTTTTGATTGCTGTGAAGTGGGACATAAGAGGAAGGATTGCCCTGATGAACACAATAAAGGTATAGGAGGTAATGGTGGGATGACTGATCCCAAGTGTCAAAGGTGTAGGAAGTATCATAGTGGCCCATGCTTGAGGAAGACCAATTCTTATTACAGGTGTAGTGAAGTGGGTCACAAGCTAAAGATTGTCCATACATTCGAAGGAAGAGTAAAGGTGGTCATGTTGATGAAGTGACTCGAGGAGGGGATGAGGTGCCCGATGCTATTACCACTAAGTTGAAGTTTTCTTGGTTTTGTTGTGCATATATTGTTAGGCCCGGTGTGCCACTATTTCTTCTCTATTCTTTTGGTTGCTTGTGGGGCTTCTTCTATGCCCAAGATGTTGTGTGGATCTTTGGTGTCTATCCTTTTGTTGGGTATATTGTTGCTAGGAGGTTCATAGGTGTTGATCCGAGTTTGTATTGCATTAGGCCTTGCTTTGTGGTTTGTTGGAGTTGGCATGATGGATATTGATGTCATTGTGGAAATGGAATAGTTGCATGTATTGTGTCTTTATGGGCAGTAGGACCCTTAGAGTTAGGCCCCGATTTCCTAATGAACACATCTTTAAGAGGAAGGTTATTAAGTGATAGGACAGAAGGTAGGTTCATTTCATGTCTTAAGGTACGACTAGGTCCTAAGGGGTTGCGTTTGTCATCCTGTGAGAAATAGAGTTATAGAACATAAGTTGTTTTGTTATTGTGTTGGTGGTGGTGGTAGATGAGGCTTTGAATGTCCCTTTTCGATATTTTGAAATTGGGGTAGTGTCTTTTAATTTGACTAGTGCACCAGTTATGCCTACAAGTCTCATGAATAGGACCTTCTAGCCCTACTCTAATAGGCTCATGGTGGTTTTGGTGATGATAATATGGTTTGTGTTCCCTAATTAGGTTGTGTATGTGAGTCTTTTGAAGGTAGTACAACAAATTTTAAGGAAGAAGGTTGGATGTTAAATAGGAGTAATGGGGATTTTGGTTGTAAGAGGTTGCCTCCCTAGGTCATGTGATGCCAGGTGATGGTATTAAGGTGAACCCTAGTAAGACAAGGTGATTAGAGATTAGCTTAGACCTTGACTTCCTTGGGTTAGGAGCTTCTTGGGGCTCAATGGGCTATTACCAGAGTTTGTGAATAAGCTCTCTTCTATTGTTTTCCCTATGACTTAGTTGACCCAAAGTAAGGCCAATATGGTGGTCGACGTTTTGAGTGGGGTGATTTGATAGGTACAGGAGTTGATATTTCTTTTTTTATTCCTTGGTTCTAGTAGGATTCATGTGTATGAGGGTTGATCCTTGGTCCCTTCCAATCAGGAGACCTGAAACTATTTTCAAGAAAACCTACATGGATTTTGCTTACTTTAATTTGGAGTTTTGTATATAATAATCCC
The DNA here is from genome assembly GCA_011800125.2 of Solanum clarkiae. Taxonomy (NCBI): domain Eukaryota; kingdom Viridiplantae; phylum Streptophyta; class Magnoliopsida; order Solanales; family Solanaceae; genus Solanum; species Solanum clarkiae. The sequence continues at coordinate 53,602 of JAABOM020035516.1, forward strand.
TAAAATTCTATTGATGCATGAGTGGTTTATTTGATAATTAGAATGTGATTTAAACAATTATATGAGTATTTATTTTGGGTTATGAAATTATAAGTATGCATGTCGCCCTTTCGAATTACTTATGCATGAGAGATTACACTATGAATTTAAATATGGAATTAATTATGTTTTCACTTCAATTTCATATTATAAATATTGATTATAGATTGAGTCTTAATTACCCATGTCATTCCCTCATTGATCAACGCATATGCATTCATGTACATGGATTATTTTGAGAAATTATATTATGGGTTAAGCTCAATTTTGTTTTATGGTATGGATTTGACAAAATGTTGGTTACGACAATATTATGATCACACATAGGTCTTTGTTTATTGGCGCACGAAGCATTTGGGGTGCTTGCACCATTTTGTGTATGGATGGGCCACTCTTATGCATGAATATTATATCTATGAAATTATGATTTTGACATTTGAGTCATAGTATGAATCATTATAAATAATGTTTGGCTTTTAAGCCGAATTGTGCATTGAAATGTTTCAGAAAGAAAAATGACTATTGCCTTTTTGAAAATATGTATATGTATGTTATAAGAATTTCTGTGGAATGACGACTTAGCACCGATGGATTTAGAGAGGGTTCTATAAGGGTTGCCCCATATTCTTGTTGCATAGAGCACTATCTTGTGATCTTCGTTGAACTTAGCTTGATGGGTTAGAGGCCTTGTGGTAGTTTGGGCTACTTGCATAGCATGCTTCGAATGAGTGTAGAACCCGTAAGGTTGTAATATGATGGTTAAGGATGGTCGATCTATTTGGTCAACTCCAATAGGGTAGTAACTTCCCTAAGGTTGATTTGAGGTTTGGGTTTTGTTCTCAAGTGTGGAGGAGGGTTGGTGATGTCCCTAAGTGCCCTTTTTGAGCTAGGAATGAGCATTTTGATTATTAGTGGAGTTGTTAAGTGGGCTTGTGCACTGGTCGTGTCTATTGGGTTTCATGAATAGGGTCTTAAAACCCTACCTTGGTATGTTTGCTTAATATTATGCGTTTTGATTATGATGCCTATCTATTATTGCATTGTATCCTGCATACTAGGTACATTCAAACATACTAATGCATACTTTATGCCTACATGATATCACCATGTAGAAATAGGTGCCCAAGTTGATCATCCTCCTCCTTCACGCGGCTAGTTCAGTGCTACTCAAGCTAGTTGGTCAGTGCTCCACTGCAGGAACCTTAGTCTATGTTGCTCTTATTATGTAATGAGACATCCTTCTTTATGTTCTCTTTTGACTATGAGGGTGAGCCCGGTTGCTTGTCTTGGCCCCCGCTAAGTTCTATGTTGTAGAGGTGTTGTTGGACAATAT
>JAABOM020035517.1:0-16990 GCA_011800125.2 Solanum clarkiae
TAAGGGGTCCATCTTAGCCTATTGATCAATTAGGTCCCAAACTTTTCTATTTTGATCCAATCGAGGACTTCCAACTCAAACTTAATTATGCACGCCAAATTCACATGATACTCTAATCATGCACCGGGAATATAATTAAGTTCAAATTACATGACATCCACAATAAAATTTTCCAATTGTATAATTATCCTTAATTTAAAGAAATACGGGGTTTAACATGAGTGGCTCTAAGTTACTTAGCTTATCTGATCACACTCAACTCATTGATGCCACACGCTATCATCGAGTCTTGGGCAGACTTCAATACTTATCTTTCACTAGACCAGACATAGCCTATGCAGTAACAAGTTGTCTCAATTCATGCACGCACCATAAGACCTTCATTGGAAAGCTGTGAAGCGTGTCCTTCGATACCTGCATGGTACCATTCAGCTCGGCCTACATGTTACTCCTATTGATGACTTCAATCTACATTTGTACTCTGATGGGCATTGCGGTGGGGACATCACTGACAGAGTTTCTACATCTGGTGACATCCTATTCCTTGGTCACAATCCAATTAGCTGGTCTTCAAAGAAGCAAAACATTGTCTCACGCTCCCCATCGAGTATGAGTATAGGAAGGTGGCTAATGTCCTTTTTGAAGCTTTTTGAGTCACTAATCTCCTAAATGAGTTGCAATTTCCAGTACATCAGTTACCAACAATATATTGTGACAATCTTTGAGCCACATTCCTGAGCAAGAATTCTGTCCTCCATAGTCATGTGAAGAATGCCGCAGTGGACTTTCACTTTGTTCGCCACCATGTTGATATCAAAAAGGTTCGTGTTGTTCATGTTCATGGTGCCCACCAAATAGCCAACACTCTCACCAAGACACTGCCTACACCAGCATTTGAGAATAACTTATTCAAGTTAGGCTTAGTGACCCATCGTCTAACTTGAGGGGGCATATTAGAACATCACGTGTAGTAGCAGTCCTTGTTTAATTAGGACACTTTATTTTTCAGTACCTTTCCTTATCTATTTAGATAACCTTATCAATCGTTTCTCCAAAACAAAATCTATCTTAAAAAATTCATGCAAATGAATATCCCAAGTAACAGAATAATTAGATCAATAAGACCAGAAAAGCGATGCAACAGAATTCAAAATACTAATAATGGGGATTGAACTTCAGAAGATCTTCAATTCTTCTGGTAAAGAGAGGATCAGTTAGTAAAAGAGGAGAAAAACTAACTTTTCTTCGAACAAGAATTATCTTCTCTTTAAAAATCAACTCCTTCTTGTTTGTGTCAACTTCAATGCTTATCTTTCACCAGACCAGACATAGCCTATGCAGTCAATAAGTTGTCTCAATTCATGCACACACCATCAGACCTTCATTGGAAAGCTATGAAGTGTGCCCTTCGATACTTGTGTGGTACTAATCAACTCGTCCTACGTGTTACTCCCATTGATGACTTCAATCTACATGTGTACTCTGATGCGGATTGGGGTGGGGGACATCATTGACAGTGTTTCTACATCTGGTTACATCCTATTCCTTGGTCACAATCTAATTAGCTGGTCCTCAAAGAAGCAAAACATTGTCTCACGCTCCTCCACCGAGTCTGAGTATAGGAAGATGGCTAATGCCCTTTTTGAAGCTTTTTGAGTCACTAATCTCCTAAATGAGCTGCGATTTCCAGTACATCAGTTACCAACAATATATTGTGACAATCTTTGAGCCACATTCCTGAGCAAGAATTCTGTCCTCCATAGTCATGTGAAGAATGCCGCAGTGGACTTTCACTTTGTTCGCCACCATGTTGATATCAAAAAGGTTCGTGTTGTTCATGTTCATGGTGCCGACCAAATAGCCAACACACCCACCAAGACACTGCCTACACCAGCATTTGAGAATAATTTATTCAAGTTAGGCTTGGTGACCCATCGTCTAACTTGAGGGGGCGTATTGGAACATCACATGTAGTAGCAGTCCTTGTTTAATTAGGACACTTTATTTTTCAGTACCTTTCTTTGTCTATTTAGATTAACTTAGTTTAGTTCGTTTAGGAGTCTTTTCTCTGTAACTCTATTTAAATGCTTTCTTACTTCATTAATAAATCAATCGTTTCTCCAACACATACTTTATCTTAATAAGGTCATGCAAATGAATATCCCAACTAACAGAATAATTGGATCAATAAGACCAGAAAAGCTACGCAACAGAATTAAAAACACTAATAATGGAGATTGAACTTCAGAAGATCTTCAATCCTTCTGGTAAAGAGAGGATCAGTTAGTAAAAGAGGAGAAAAACTAACTTTTCTTCGAACAAGAATTATCTTCTCTTTAAAAATCAGCTCCTTCTTGTTCGTATCAATTTTCATTCTCTTTATCAGCCCCAAGTACTATTACCTTGCTTGAATCTTGCATACCTTACTCTATATTTCAGTACCAAAATTACGAGTGCATTCTCCCTGTCTTATAGTCATGAGCCTCAATCATAGCAGCCATTACCTAATAAGTTTAACCAGCTTAACTATTAGGAATTGAAAATGCCGGGGACACGACTATCTTCAATATAGGCATGTTAATATATTTTTTCACCAAAGTCTAGATTTTCTAGCACTATCAGAGTAACATTACAGTAGCTTAAAGCTGGATTTTATACAACAACAACAACAACCAAAATAATCAATAGAAACAGTTCAACAAGCTAGAAGAGGAATCTCACCACCAAAACAAAACCTCGTTTTATAATTCTTCCAACTTCGAAGCCTGAGATTTCCAACTTAAAGAACCCTCGAAATTAGGTGAACCTTTCTGACCACTTGGGCTTGATTTCTTTTCTTTCATATTCCATAACATGAGATCCAGCTTCATAGTTCTTAAAGTTGGAAGTTCTTTCCTTCACCTACAATGACAATATAGCACTCACAATGATGATGACTTACAAATTATGTTGTTCGAACTCTTCAATAATGCCGTTGGATGCATTTTATAACTTCCAAAAATAGTGCATTTTTGGAGAATCTTAGATGGGTGAAGACACATATTTTGAAAAGTTCAAGAAACATAGCTCACAATGATATATTAGATGCGCCAAACAAAAGTCTTGGTTCATTTTTGAAAAGTTCAATAAACATAGCTCACAATGATATATTAGATGCGCCAAACAAAAGTCTTGGTTCATTCACCTTCTCATACTGTTGTTTTATTATTTCCTCCTTCAGGTTATGAGACTCGCGAATAAGAAGTTGCACATTGAGTAGCATCAGCAAACCAATAGGGGCCAAAATGTGATAAGAAATCAAAAACAATTAAGGATTAACTCATTCAAACTATATAGATGCAAAGCTATGAAGTTATCAATTTAAGGATTAACTCATTCAAACCATTCACTTACTTAATTTTTAGTATCACGTGGACAAATTAGCTTTACAACTATAATTTCTCAAATCTTACTACTCTATTTATCAATCAAGAAATCGTTCTATTATGCATTACCTGTCATTCATCCATGCAACAGTATACAAGTCTCCTAGACATGTAATATATTCTAATAGAGGTGGAGGATCCATTCTTGGGCAATATGTCCCCCAACTTCTTTCTTCACTGTTTGATGTTGTCATCACATAAATAAAGTTTTCAGGCATTGAACTCTCAAATAAAGTTTTCAGGCATTGAATTATCGAACACCGGTCTTAGAACCTTCAATGTAGATGACGTGCATAAAGCACAACAAATAGAAAACTCAATAATTCTGAGCTCACGTCCACTCCCAAGGATCCCCCCGTCTAGGAAAAGAAACTATCTCATGGTCTCCTGCCCATAGGTAAAACAAAGCTTTATGTCATGGAAGGAAAAAGAGTAGAGTAATATGTTGAACAAAGTGCAACTATTGGTGAGACCATAACTTGTTTCTCTATGTTTTCAGTTAGTCATTATGTTACCATACCTAAAAAGTGAATACCCCAGAGGAAGATACAACGGACGCCTTCCTATAGAAAACCTCACAAATGGAAAAAGGACTTTGAACATGTCATTCTATCAGCAGACATGCAAATTACTATAGAAGCAAGAGAGAAGGCAAATATGGATTGACTCTCTTGTACGAGGAAACTTTTATTTCAAGTAGTTTTAACTCACACTTGTCAAACTACGTGGCCAAGCGTAGGTGAGGATTACGACCACCAGATCATATTGTGTTAAGGTCCCCTCTAATTAGAAGTCCCTGAAATCAATAGAGGACTTATAGATCTACTGCCTCCAATTGGACTTGTCCCTATGGTTTTGGATTTGTTCTCTATCTAGCAAGTACAAAATGGTTGTGGCAATATCAGCGCGATTGTTATACAATCTCTAGCTCATAAGTGATTATTTTCGGATAAGAGAAACTCCCAGAAAGTTCCCACCTTCAGTACTCTGAGTTGAGATGATACAAGATGAGTACTTTTGAGACGAGTCTGATTTGATTGATGAGTTGATTGGTTGATGGGTCACATGTCTACTCTTTATTCTTACTTTAGATAGACATTTGACAAATTGATTGGTTTCTATATTGAGTTGATTATTATTTCTATATTGTTCTACCTGTTCCGGTTTCATTCAGCTATTTTAAATACCATACATTCCACGTACATATGTTACATCATTTTATGATGTAGATACATGGGATAAAGATCATCAGCAGGCGCATCATTGTGGATCTTTGGACGTTCAGTAGATTGGTGAGCCTCCCCTACATTGGAGGATTCATTTACTATATTTTTATCATGCTTTAGAATTAGAGTTGCTTAGCTTTATTCTGATCGAGGTAACCATGGTTCTGTCATTGGAACCACCTAGTTGTGACAGAGGCTTCATAGACTAGAGTCGGATGTTGATTGTTAAGATTATGAGCTAGTTCTTTCTATTAGACTTTTATTTATACTATTATTTTAAGAGTAGATAATAGATATGCCCATTTACATTCTGTTAACTTCCGTTGATTAGTAAAATGATTGATTGAGTGAATATGATAAGGCCATGTGGTTTGCTTAGGGACTAGAAATAGTCTCTGGGTGCCAGCCATGTCTTGGGTCCCCTCCCAGGGCATGACTAAAATGACCCCAAAAAGTGCTCGAAAATATGCCTCAAAAGTGTCTGGAATCGTAATCTTCATATATCTCAACGCGTGATATCAAAAATTTGACTTTATATTCTTGATCGGGGGGAAAATTGAGTGGAAAATGGGTCTAACCCCAATTTTAGAGAAACCATATCAAAATTTGAAAATCCATAATTTTACCTATCCAATGTCTGTCCGCGATGGTATCGCGACTCCATCGCCAACCAGTGTTATTTTTGCACAGTTTTCTCGTTTCGATCCAAGGCTTTTGGATCTTGGGCCTAAGTCTTCCTATATGTGAAATTACCTATACTTAGCCATATTTCACCTTCACATCATACAAGGCATTTCCCAATACTCTCTCAAACACTTAGACAAATATTTTACTCAAAATCAAGGGTTCCAAACTCATTCCGGATCTTAAGGATTTCACTCAAGCTTCAAGTCTCCATTCCAATCTTCATCAAGAAATTTTCCAAAGTAAAGGTATGTGGGTTCAACCATTAGTTCCTTTCACCCATGGTTCCAAGCTTCCTTTTCTCCTAAATTACTAGTTTCTAAGTTGATTTTACTTATGGGTGTTCTATTATGAATTTGACTATGAAGTATGTTGGGATTTTATAAAAGTGTGACTGTTTAAGTATGTTCTGAGCCGTGAATCTTAGACCTATCTTGAGATTTCATGGAGGGTTTTGATGTATATTGCACTAGGGTGTTACCAAGTGTTGGTGGGTGGTTTTACATTAAGTCTTCTTGCATGATTTCACTCTTGAATTGCATAGTTTTACACTAGCAATACATACCACCAAGTGTTTGATAAAATGTCCAGATTATGTTTCTTGAGTTGTTGAAGGCCTAATGCATGGCATATGAGTTAAGTGACTTTATAATGATGAAAGGGTGGTATATATATGTTGATTTAATGAGAAGTATCTATTATGTTGTGAGTTAACCATAGTTAATCGAGGGGTGATGCCTCAATCACCTTGGATGGGAGTGGTAAGCCATCAACCAATTGGGGGGTTGGTACTTCAATCACTTCCGGCGGAGGTTGGTCATGTCTGTCAACCAATTGAGGGATTGGTACCTTAATCTCCTTGGATGGGGGTGATAAGCCATCAACCAATTGAGGGGTTGGTACCTCAATCACTTCTAAAGGGTGGTCTACCTTGGATTCCAATTACTAAGATTGTTTGGTCTATGATGATGGTCTCTTCCTTCAGATATAATATGTCTATATAAGCATGTTTTACTTTAAGCATCATCCATACATGACATATTGTTATTATGTTATCCATTGCTTACGATATTGCATTTTGCCTATGTTGCCTATCTCTTGTTGCATTGCATCCTATATACTTAGTATGTTCAAACGTACTTACACATACTCTATACTTACATGATGTCACCATGTAGGAATCGGAGCTGCACTTGACCATCCACCTCCTCCACGTGGCTAGTATGATTTCTCTACAAAGCAAGTTGGTAAGTCCAGAATTTTAAGGACAATGTATTGATCTTATGCTATGTATAAAGACTCTCTTTTATTTATTGTATGTTTGACTATGAGGGTGAGCCCAGTTGCTTGTCTTGGCCCCTGCTGGGTTCTATGTTTAGAGGTGTTGTTAGACAAGTTATGTAATGATGCTATGAGCCTTGACTCTATTTGACTCTTTGATGTTTTATGATATGAAAGGTATTCCTTAGCCCCGTGTTCCCTTATTTCTACTCTTTTATTGTTATTTAATTGCTTTCGGACCAAGGATGTGTAATGATATGTTAAGAGGCTTGATTGGGGTGCCCTCGGGTTCCCCATTCGATGTGTCATGTCTAGGCCCTAGGGTTGGGTCGTGACAAACATGGTATCAGCGCACTAGGTTGTTAATGGTCCTTGGTATCCAACACAGTGCGTTTATTAGAGTCTTATCCATGGTTGTGTTGTGCACCACAACTATAAGTATGAGGCTATGAGACGTTTTAGGAAATGTTTTCCTTCTTCTTACTTTATGTCGTGCTATAGAAGTTAAGTAAGGTTTCCCCTCTGACAAATGTTTTTTCTATGATAGATCATGCCTAACATAAGAGGAAGAAGAGACCGCACAACTGATGAACAATCGGCTCATGGAGAGCTCTGGGATGCTCTCACTTTGCTGGATCAAGTTGTTGCTAATCAAGTTAATCAAGGGGCCCAAGCTCCTCATGCTCCTACTCCAGCATCTCGGGTGAGAGACTTTATGAGGATGAACCCACCAGAGTTCAATGGGTCTAAGGTAGATGAGGACCCTTAAGAGTTTATTCATGAAGTATACAAAGGGTTGGCTATCATGGGTGTGAGGTCGGAAGAGAAGGAGGATTTGGCGGCCTACCAACTTAAGGGGGTGGACCTAATATGGTATACTTAATGGAAGTAGGAGAAAGGGAACAACAATGTGGTTCTATGGGAGGGGTTTAAGGCAGCTTCCTCAATTGGTTCTTTCCTCTTGAGCTTAGGGAGGCCAAAATGATGGAGTTCATGAATTTGAAGCAAGGATCTATGAGTGTGAGGGAGTGTGCCCTCAAGTTCAACCAACTCTCAAAATATGCTCCACACTTGGTTTTCGACTTGAGCTCTAGAATGAATAAGTTTGTGATGGGTGTATCCAATTCGGTGAGTGAAGAATGTCGTACCGCCATGTTGATGAGTGACATGGTTTGTCCCACTTGATTACTTATGTTGCACAATTGGAGGGGGAGAAGTTGAGAAAAAGGAGGAGTAATGAGACCAAGAGGGCCTGTTTTGATGGTAAGTTCCAAAGTTGTAAAGGTGGCTGGTTTCATCAAGGACAAGGGTCCTCACATGCTCCTAATAGGAGGTTTGCTAATGACTACCCAAGGGCCCAAAGGTTATGGTGGTGTGGTTCCTAATGCTATGTGTCCAAAGTCTGGTACGGGTTATGGTGGCCTATGCTTGAGGGATACCAACGCTTGTTTTGGTTGTCGAGAAGTAGGCCATAAGATAATTGATTGTGCATGTAATCACAACAAGGGTAAGGATGTTCGTCTACAAGGCTGGGGTGCTAATGCAGTTCCTTTAGGGAGAGTAGGTCAACAAGGTGGTGCCCCAAGGCAAAATCGGTTCTATGCACACCAAGGGAGACAACAAGATGATGAGGTTCCCGATGTCATTATCGGTTTGTTAAAAGTCTTTGATTTTGATCTGTATGCATTGATAGACCCGAGTCCTACTTTCTTTTGTCACTTCTCTTATTGCCAAAAAGTTTCATGTTGAGCCCAAATTTTCGTGTGAGTCTTATGAGATGTCTACTCCTATTGGTGCATCTATTGTTGCTAGAAAGGTTTATAAAAATTGCCCCATTTGTATCTTACATAAAATATTGCGTTGTGTTCTTGTTGAGTTGGATATGGTCGATTTTGATATTATTCTTGGGATGGACTGGTTGCATGCATATTATGACTCTATTGATTGTACAACCCGTAGGGTCAAGTTCAATTCCCAAATAAACTCGTCCTTGAGTGGGAAAGTTATGATGTGGTGGTCAAGGGTAGATTTATCTCTTTCATTAAAGCCCAAAAGTTGATCTCGTGTCTCTATCATCTTGTGAGGGTTAGAGATGTGGAATCCAAAGTCATTCCTATAGAGTCGGTTTCGGCGGTTAGTGAATTTCTTGATGTCTTTCTAAATGACCTTCCTGGTGTTCCTCCCGAAAGGGAAATAGATTTTGACGTAGACCTCCTCCCCGATACTCAACCCATTTCTATTCTCCCTTACTGTATTGCCTTGATGGAGTTAAAGGAGTTGAAGGAGAAATTGAGGGATTTGTTGGAAAAGGGTTTTATTAGGCCTAGCCAATCACCTTGGAGTGCACAGGTATTGTTTGTGAAGAAGAAGGATGGGTCCCTTAAAATGTGTATTGACTACCGACAACTTAGTAGGGTTACCATCAAAAATAAGTACCCTCTCCCAAGGATTGATGATTTTTTTTACCAACTTCAAAGGGCTAGCCACTTCTCTAAGATTGACCTTCAGTCCGGGTATCATCAAGTGAAGGTGCGGGAGTGTGACGTCCCCAAGATGGCCTTTTGAACTGAAAAACCATGATGGATATTGAGTTGACAGCATTATGTATATCACAGACAGGCTAATAACATGTCCACAACCGTAACCCAGGAGAACCGCCTGCCAACTGATCATTGGTATATCTTTTTCTTCTTCATCTTCTAGCCCAGTTGGAGTTATTGCTTGTGGTACCTTATCATCACTGCCACAGTATTTTGAGAATGGCAATCCATGTACCCATCATTTCCTTGATATGAATTGTTCTCAAACGAAGGAATTCTTCTCAAACGTATCAAATTGTTTTCCTTCGGGTTGCATCCAACAAGATAGTTGTGAGAAAGATTTAAGACTTCAAGTGATATGAGAGGTGCAAGCTGTGGTGGAATTTCTCCACTGATTTTGTTGGATGAGAGATCCAACGACTCAAGTATAGATAAATTATACAACGATGTTTGTATATTACCTTCCAAGACATTATGAGGTAAGTTCAACGTACGAAGCCCAATGAGATCTCCAATAATGCTTGTGATTTGACCTTCAAACCTATTCCTTGAGAGATCAATAATTATTTGTGTAGTCAAAACTTGAGGAAGTTCATGATCCAGTCCCTTTATTGTCACTATCAAGGAAATTGTGTAATAATAAGAATCTATATCTACTACATACTTTCGGGTTCCACTGTTCTCACCAATTATTTTCATGGCTTTAAAATTCTCAAAAAGGCTCACGAGTAAATCTCCACTAAATTCATTGGATGAGAGATCTATGACTCAAATTTGAGCAATCAATTTGTCAGCCCTTGAATATTCTATGGTGCCACGGAACTTATTTGATCTCAACATCAAAATCTGCAAATCAGGTAAGGTTTCAACCATTTAGGAAATGTGTTACTCAACTCATTGTTACCTAAATCAAGAACTTTCAAATATTTTTATTTGATCAAAGATTACGGGACTTTCTCCTCTAGCTTATTCCCATCAAATTTAATGATTTGAAGTTAGAAAGGACGGTTCTTAGTTATGGATTATTTTGCAAAGAATAAGCAGCACATGATCTAGTTCACAAATAATTACAGAGGATGGTTCTTAGTTCTACTGTATTACAGAGGAGATTTTCTTAACATCAAATGCATCACTCAATGTGTGCTCTTAATTAACGACAAAACCCACCTGTGAAGTTATGCACAACTAAAATAAAGTGCCGATTAAGCCGTGTATGGGACGACCCTGGCTTCATTGAGCTCGAGGGTTTTAACAACATTGGAATTTGATACTACTACTGGCAGTACCTTCTGAACAAAGATGTGAAACTAGGAAAGGAACTACCATATACTCCAAAAGTATGTACAGGCAATGGCAATTGATGAATGCAATACTAGAATATTTAACTGATGGTGCAGATTGGCTACTATCCTACTATCATGTACTGATGCACTTGAGAAAAACTACTCTCATAGGCTAGCTTTTGAGGTTGAGTTAGGTCATGGTGCAATATCGGTGTCAGATCCGACTTTGTAGCCTCCTTGGAATTGCTCACTGCCTCACTGGAAACATTTCCGAGGTGAGAAGTGAGAGTCACATCCTACCTGGGGACGATTGCCTCTCTTCGATCTGTAGAAACCTAGATTTTGGTGCCAGGATTCCATGTGTGACACGCTCACATGCCTGTTGATAACTTTCTGGCAGGATTTTGCATGCGCTAACTTTCGACTGCTTTCTCGTGTATCCTTGATCATAATATTATACTACATTCCAGGTTTTGTTTGCACTTGATCCCGGTTCAGATTTATAATATTTCTCATTGGATGATATTGGTCCTTTGAAGTCAGATTTGTATCTCCTGGCTCTTGGTCTTAGTCACTACTGTTTGGAAGTTAATTCTTTTATGCTTGTTAGGTGCTTTATGCCATTGTTGGGAGCTGTGTGCATAACACTTGGTTAGTCTCTCCTTGTTTGTTGGTGGGCTGAGACAATATCTATCCCTGAATTTTGGTTAAGTTCTACGTTAGAATTTTCTTATGTTTCTGTCTAACTGAAAATGATCAACAACATGAGAGGAGGAATGAAGACTTTGTCTAGTGTAGTTATAGTTCTTAGCCCATCTTTCGATAAGATGATTTTTCTCTCGGATGATGAGTTTGTTAAATTTTCTCAATATCAGAAATCATCAAAGGAATCCACTTTTGTTAATGTTTTTTCGGGTCAGATAAAACATGTCTAATTACCTTTTCAAATAAATGGGTCATTGATTTAGATACCACTGATCACATGATATATAATTTTAATATTTTTTCTAGCATTTAATCATACAAACCACCTTCTCTGGCTATTGTTGCTCGTGTATCAACTTATAATGGTGTTGGATTTGACCTTCAATTAAATTTCTTTTGGTAAAATTAATAGAGATCTTAATTGTTTTATCTAATTTTTTTCAGATCGTAATTTATTTTGTGATCTTACAACGAATCATTTTTGTTAAGGGGCATGTGTCTGATGATCCCTATAATTATAGAAAAGTTGGCCACAAGCTTCCGATTATCATGCCCCAAAAAGGACAAGAATAAGGATCGAGTAAATATGGTGAAAAATATAATATGAATGATGTGGATGATCTTTGTGCTATGATATTAGAGTGTAATTTGATTGGAAACCAAAAGAAGTGGTTCTTGACTCTAATGTCACTCAGACATGTTTGATCTATGAAAAAAACATTTGCAAGTTACGCTCCCATCAGACATGATAAAGAGCTTTTTTATGGGAAATACTATAATAATCATTAGAAGGGTATGGAAGATAATTCTTAAGATGACTTCTATTGCATGTTCCTATAGTTAGGAATAATTTAATTTCAGCCAGACTACTAATAAAAATGGTTTAAAATGTGCTTTTGTTAGTTGGAAAGTTGTAACACATAAGAACAAGATGTTCTTAGAAAAGGGCTACCTTACCGAGGCTCTTTTTAAGTAAAATTAGTTTATGTGTCCACGTATTGCGTGAATATTTTAAAATATAATAATATCTTAATTTAAAATTAACAAAGATATGTTATATTTGACTTTTTGCTAACATTTAAATATAATTTATAAAGTATAATGCAACCTCTTTAGCATACTCCTCCTCTCTAATTCAATACTTTTAAAAAGACAATTTTTATTTAATTAAATATAATTTCATTAAATAAGGATACATGACAAAATAAATTTTAGAAAATTATTTGTTGGAAAAAAGAAATTCAAACTGAAAAATCGAATATTATTTTTGTGATGAATTATGGCTTTACTTTTTCAAAATACAGATCTATATTAATAAATATTGTTCCATTTATTGTGATGCTACGTGATAATTTTTTTCCTTACCTATTATTATCTACATTTGTTTTGCTATAAATAAAAGTTAATTGTGGAAAGATAGTTAAATATTTCATATATATTATATTAGTTTGACTAAATAAAAACAAAACGGAGATATTAACTGGTTATTCTGTATTTAAGATCACGTAAGTTTTGTTGTTCTGTAACTATTTTCGTATTTAATTATATTTTTGAAATATGTTTTTTAGGTTGTGTAAATATGTGATTTTAAATTTTTCTTTGAGAACATTCTTCTTTAAATTGAAAATTAAAATAATCAATTTGTATGGTGCTGATAAGTTTAAAATATAAAAAATTATTAAATCATAATTTTTTTTTTATCCTCGACATTTTGCATTATGTTGCACAATTTATTTTTCTACTATTATTATAATAAAATTTAAAAATGAAGATACATTAACTTCTGACATGTGTTATTTTTGAAATATTTCGTCCATTTAAAAATTTTATTTAATTTATTTTTAAATTAAAAATTCAAGAATAATTACGATGCTGACACGTAATTTGTATCACCTCTCCTATTATATATATACAGACACAGACAGACACACACACAGAGAGAGATGAGTTCGGAAAAAATAAATTTTCCGATGGGGTGCTCGAGATTCGTTCAAATCGCTATTGGCATAAACAAACTATGCTATCCCTCCAAATTCGATGCTCCAAACTCAATGGCGTAATCAAAACTCCCATACGAGGTTGCTACGACTAAACATGAGTCTCACTTCTAAGGCGATCGAGGGGTTTAGAATGAGTCTGAAAGCCTCGAGAGTTGAATGAAAGACCATTCTAGATCAAATTCGCATCTCAAAACTAACTACGCTAACAGAGTTTACATTTGAGTGCAATTTCCAAGCATGTTCACCAAAGTCAACTCTAGGCCAAATTTCAATAAGTAAAATGCTAAATGGTCTAAACTCGCACTAAAGGCCTTGATGCTCGAGCTGATCATACTTCTAGCCTAATTTGACCATTCTAGAACTGACGAAATTGTTAGAATTTTGTTCAAAGCCATCTTCCTAAAGTTTTGATCAAAATCAACAGTTCAAACTCTAGGAGCTCTAAGTAACGAAAACTAACATAAAAAATTAAAATTAACGACCAAGCAGTCAAGCTATTAGTGCTAGCAAGTTATATAATGATTTGGAATCGCTACAAAATAACTCTAAACGCTAAAAATAATGAGCAGAGAAAATGACATGGAGAGTCATTATATACAAATTTGAATTGAGATATCCAATTAAAGTATGTGGAAAATTTTGAGTGGTTGAAGATGATATAAGCCTATGATCAATGAGTATGACAATTGTGTTTATATTAAACACACTCCAGATCATGAAATCATTGTTTGTCTATATATTGATGCATTAAGATATTGACGATGTAAATGCTAGTAAGTGTATGTTGTCTAGGAAAATTGATATAAGGACTTAGGAGCTGCTCATCTGATCTTAGGAATCAAAATTGATAAAACTCCATAAGATCTAGAATTATCTCAATTTCATTATGTTGAATGATAGTGCTTGACAAGTTCAAAGTATTTAGGTTCTAATATTGACAGTCCAATCAATGTTAGCATTATATTTCAAAAGAATCAAGGTAAAAGTGGCTCATTATTAGATTATGCAAAAACATTGAGAAGTTTGATGTATATCATGAGTTGTACGCAACTAGATATAGCATGTGTTATTAACAAATTGAGACGGATCACTAGTAATCCCAAACAAACTCTCTAGATGGCTACGAAATAAATTTTGAGGTATTTGAAACATATAAGAGATTATTTTTTGTATTATAACAAATATTCCACCATGATTGAAGGACATAGTTATGCAAATTAAATCACCCGGTCAAATAAAATAAAACTCACAAGTGGGTATGTATTTACTCTTAGTGGAGGAGTAGTCTATTGAAGATCATCCAAGTAAACATGTGTCTCTTATCTACAATGGAACATGAATTTGAATGTTGATTGGAATCCGTACTAACTGCAGTTTTGATACTGAACGTCTGAGGCTATATTATAAATAATATAGCTTAAAAAGTATGTGGTCAGTACTTTGAATATATTGAGTATGTAGAATATGCATGATAAAACTAATAACTGAACATGCTGAATTTGAAATTGATGTGATGCAATGACTAAGAGATAAACATGTACTGATACATATTAAAGACTGAAATAACTGAGTACAAGGTCATGCAACATCTGATATGAAATACTAAAAGTGAGATGTAATAATATGAGCTAGGCATGGAGTTATTGATGCTTGCCTCCTTATCGACGAAGATGCAATATTCTTTGCCAGGGTGTAAAGGTTAATTTGATCTGGCACGGTACCACTAAGTTGATAATATATGTCTATAAGAGCTATAATGACCTAAGGTGCTGTATAGTTTTAAGACTTAGGAACTGTGACAAAGGTCTTGATGCTGACCATGAACATTCATTTTGAAAGTCCACAACTCACCCAATTGATTTTATACTGATAATGTTGGTAATATTAAGCACTGAATAGTGCATGAATATTGAATGTTTTAGTAGATACTTTATCTAAAAGTACCTCATATATATATATACTAACAAACTAAATATAAATTGATCATGAAAATTTCACATACCTAAAATGAAAGACTTAGCTCGAATTTTTGAATTGAAGCTTGAAGATGAGTTTTTGAAGTTTGGTTTCTGAGACTCATCTACAAATTGTAACTTCATTCACGAGTCGTAAATTTAATTCGTAGGAACCACACCAAAAAATTAAATTTCAAAATTTTGATCTATGGATCAAACTATAACTCGTAATAGGATGTATGATCCGAAACTCAACTTGTAAAACTCAAGAAAAATTTCTTGTTTTTAAATTTTGATCTACGAATTGTATCTACAGTCTGTAATTTATTTTTTTTACAGCTAATAAATTTAAAGTTTTGCAGACTTGAGCTTCTGAGGTGTTAGAGGACCGGGCCATTTGATTTGTTTGTCCCTTTCTTTTATTTATTGTGGGCTTAATGCTACTTCTATTCAATATAAAATTTATTTTTAAGAAAAATAGTTGATTCCATCACATGATGACTTTAATACTATTGCATTGGCTTGTAAAAGTATCCTCTAGAGTATATATATATATATTGTTTTCTATGAATTTCTTTTTTTTTTCTTAAAACTTTTAATTTACTCTACATTTTTTGCATTATTATGCCATTTATTAAACTGTAAATTAAAAAAATATAGATGCTTATGCCCCATATTGTCTTTAGGATTATGTCTCCTCGCATCTCTTTAGTAGAACGTTCCGCTTCAACCCTACTTGACATTGGCCAATTAGTTATAAGTATTGCGGATCTCTTAATTAGGGTAACTAAATAAACTAGTGTAGTTATAAATAAGGAATAAGTATCAAATAAGGAAAATTTAAGAGTCTTTTCATATTTTAAAAGTTAATACAATAAATATAATTGAATAATAATTTTAATAAATGGTGAAAAGACGATTTTATCTAAAGTGGGGTCTTGTAATGGAGGGCAAAAAATTCAAACAACATCTCTAAACATCTTCAAACTTTTAATATATTACTAGTTTAGTTTACGTACATTGCACGTGTGCATCACGTCAAATCGTTAACGCTAAAACACACATACTAAGAGTTTAACTACAATAAGAAACAACATCATACACGTCCATCATAAAATTTTAGGATTCTATTTAAAGAAAAAAATTAGTGTGTTCATATATATTTAGCATATTAATTTTCATTCATATTTATTTTAGGAGTCTTCCCCATATATTTTAATAAATTGAATACTATAACCAAAGGTAAATAATAACTTTAAAAAATTATCACAACCCAACCTAGGGTCGTGACCAGTGCCTGTTAGGGGCACCTAAACACATACTAACTCGAATTTCTCAATTTATCCGACCTGGAATCCTGCCGAAATTTCGACAGAGTTTCCTCTGTTTTATTGACTAACCTCACCTGCAAAAATGATCCAGCGATATCTCAGGCAGCAATACAAATACATATCTCTTTATACATACACATAAAGGCGGGCCGACGAGGTCTCCGCCGCGGTCCTGCCACCTAATAAATATATCATACATAGAGTAATGTGGTCTCGCCGCCTGATCAAGTACCCAAAATCATACAACAAACCGTGTATTCAAATATCTCTCATATGCCCTCAACCCACTAGTATCCATAGACCTCTAGACACAAATGCTGAACAGTACGCATATACTAACACATTTACAAAATGTGAAAACACAAGAAGCTACCAAAAGCTGGCTCCTAAAACAAAGGGGCATTGCGGCTGAAACTGGAGGTCCTAGGCAAGAGGGTCTCACAGCTGCTCGTCGGTACCTACGGGCATGAATGCAGCCCCCCCGAAGGAAGGGGTCAGCACGAAAGACGTACCGAATATGTAAAGCAGGAAGTACATAAAACAGATAGAACTCATAAGCC